>JABSSZ010000574.1:0-19999 GCA_013755755.1 Fusarium sp. NRRL 25184 | reverse complement strand
CACCCATCCCATCCCATTTCTCCTATCTACAGTTTCTTCCATGTCTCATACTCCTCTTCAAGATGTCGTTTTAGCTTTTGGAACTGGTTCCCAAAGTTGAGCCCACATCTCCAGCACTTCATCTCCCAGCGCAAATACGCCTCCTCCTTCGTATTCCTGCGCGGATCATCAGCTGCAAGCGGGAAGTCGTCCAGATCAACGAGGAACGGCGTATTGAACGAATTGTAGTGCTTGCGATGTCTCAATGCTTCAGAGAACATATCTCTCGAGAAAACGTGCACGTGAAGGTGTCTCATGCTTGGTACCGCATGCACGCCAGCCTTGACTTCTGCGGTCCAGTCCCGACCCTCCGGGAGTTCCCCACTCTGGTCCGGCTCGGCATCTCCATCGAGCACGGCTTGTCGATGAGCATCACTCTGACTGTGCGTGCCAAGACGACGTTGGAGTTCCTTTGCGACCAGAGCCTTGAGGCGCTGAGCCTCCGTCTTCACTTTGGCAAGGACCTCTGGGTCATCTAGGGCATCAAATGGATGGAGAAGATTGTACTTTGACGAGCGAGGGAGAAGTAGAGTGTGAATTGTGGCCTTTGGATAACGGTCGTTTATAGCGACAAAGTCCTCGTTGTGATAGATGACACGTGAGGATGGGTATGAGGCTGGATCTTCAAGATATGCCCCCAAGCCCATGCGGTCTTTGAACGGGTTTCCGCTACGCGATGGCCGAGCTGTATTTGTCTCGGGCGGCATTTTCCTCTTTGGGGCCATGAGTTCTGCGACTGCGATTTGTAAGAATGTTTCGAGCGAGTTGAGTGTGTGACTTGCATGCATTGCGGGTCGACTTTTTTGTAGGCTCTTCACCACGTATCTCTTCCTTGGTAATGGCCTCCTCTGGCTCTGAATCTTGATGAGACATGTCTTTAGGTGGGAATGCTGGAAACGTTTGTAGGATGCCAGTTGTTGGTGTTGGCGTTAATGTTAGTGTTTTATACTGTGGTGGGAGCGTGCAGGACTCATGATAGAGAGTGCCCCGCGCGGTGGAGTCGCCTTTTCATACACAAGTCTCATAAGCACAGGCATGAACAGATATATATTTTGAGTTCTATTGCGAAAGAGTACTTCTGAATTCAACATTTGACTGTAACTATCTAAGTTAGTAACTGTTGAGTCATGCTCGAGATCTTCATATATTTGAGGAATGCTGTCGGCAAATTGGTGGGGGGTTGTACAGTATAGACTAGGATGGGATGGGGGCGTCACATCAAGAATTTCAATTCTAATGTACCTCTATCTGCATTATAATGACCTTAGACTTTTTACTTAAGCATCCATACCATCGAGTTCAATCATCTTCCTAACTAACATGATGACCTCATCGTCCTTAACATTCATCTCTGGGCTCTCAACCTTCTTTGCAATCAACTCATCAACCATTCCTCTAAGTCTAGCCAGCAAAACACCAATACGCGCCCATCCTCGAAGTCTGAGCCATCCGTCAACGAGTAGACCTCGACCAAGAGTGTCGAGTTCGATAGGACCCGAGAATAGTAGGAGTGTGTACGCGTTGAAAGCTGTTTGATGTGTTAATGAAACCGAACAAGACTTGCAGCATGAGAGGGATATACGTACGTGTCAGGTCCCGAATGAAGATCTTGCTGGTTGAGATCAGACTGAAATAAGCCATATACGCAGCATTTCCCGAGAAACCCTGGCTTCCAAATAACGTACTGCTTGGGTGAACAAACACGCGTCCATTTTCTTGGTTAAAGTACTTGATCGACCTTGCCTCAGGGTCTAATTCCACGGCACCAGACATTGAACTTGCAAACTTCTTGTCGGGGTACTGGATGCGAGCGACCTGCGGTGTGAAAGCCGCAGCAACCAGCGCTCTCAGGAGCTGGGATCCATCAGAGCTAGCTCCATGTGCATGAGCCTCGATTGTCGCTTCTGAGGGCGCCACGATACCAATCTCTCCCAGGGCCGTGTAGTACTGTGCGCGCGTATTGGAGATGTCCGACAAGGTCTGGAAATTTAGAAAGTTCTCTTCACACCATGATCGTATCTGACGATGGGGTACGTGGTCCTGCATTATGAAATCCCACTCCTGGAAGGCTTGAAGGTCAGTTAAGAGATCCCCATCACCTCTGTAGAACTTCATACGAGCCTCCTTCGCTTCGTCTCTCTTCTCTTGTGGAGAAACGAAGGGGCTTCTTGTGCTCAGAATCGCTGCAATGGTTACGCAATCATCCAGACAGCCAAAGATGGCACCAAACACCATCAGCTTGCCACACCGAAGATCAGCTGGAAGCATGGCAAGCTGCTGACCCATAGCTGTAAGCTCGTCACCATCGAGTGCTCCCATGCGTCGCAGGAGCTTCATAGCTCCATCAATAGCAGTCGCGTCAGGAGGTGTTGGAGATCTGCCAAGGAACCCGGCAACATCCTTCATTCCCATAGCACGAACTGAGAGACACAACTGTTCCAATGGAACACGGCGAATCTCTGGCTCAGGTCGTTCGGGCATTTGTTGTTCGAGATTTTGCGTAAAGAGTTTGTAGCATCTGCCCTCTTGAACTCGGCCAGCTCGACCACGTCGTTGCTTACAGGCGGCGCGTGATGCCCACGTTTCCTCGAGCTTGCGCATGTTGTTTTGCACATCGTAGCTGGTCTCCTTGACCTTTCCGCTGTCAACTACCACAACAATGTCGTCTATTGTGATAGAGGTCTCTGCAACATTGGTTGCGACCACGACCTTTCGCTTTCCTGGAGGAGCACCGGAGAACACTCTTTTCTGCTCGCGTGTCTCAAGCGAAGCATGAAGTGGCAAAACATGAAGCGAATTAATCGCTTTGAGTGCGCGACAAGCCTGGTTGATCTCACCAACTCCAGGGAGGAAAATCAGAATGCCACCAGGTTTCTTTTCGTAGGATAGCTCGAAATCAACGGCCTTGACCGTCTCAACCAGCAGGTTATAATTGATGCGATGACCCAATTTCTGGATGACTTTACCCAGAGCCTCTCCGCTGATGAACTCTGTATCAGAGCTTTCGACTCCATATGCGGTCATACGGATCACATCGTCCAGATAGTACTCGTCTACAGGGAATGTTCGGCCTGCAATTTCGACTGTGCCCACGCTAAGTCCCTCCGAGGCAAAATATCTCTTGAAAGTTGCGGCATCAAGTGTCGCGGACATCAGAATTAGCTTGAGCATATCCTTCTTGGCCTTCATGACATCGCGGATAAGGTTGAGTAGGAAGTCAGTATCGAGACTACGCTCGTGTACTTCATCGATCACAACGTGACTGACATCCGCCAAAGACGCCACGACATCTTCTACCCGCCCCCCTGAGGTTTGTAATCGCCTGAGTAGAACACCCGTCGTCACAAACGTTATCTTTGTATCTTTAGATCTCCTAGATTCACCTCGAATAGCATATCCCACCTCTTCGCCCACGCGTGTACATCTTTCTTCCGCTACACGATCCGCAAGTCCAAGTGCTGAGATTCGTCGCGGCTGGGTAACAATCATGTTTGCACAACCACCAAGACCTTGCGCGTACAGATCATCCAGGATAAATTGCACAGACTGTGTTGATTTACCCGAACCTGTTTCTCCGCTGATGATAGTGACATGGTTGCTTCTGACGGTACCGATTATGGCTTCTCGCATCTGCCAGGCAGGGAGACCCTGACGCTTGGAAATCATGTTTTTCAAAGATGATGACTCTTGTCGTCGAAGCCATTGCTCCCGGCTTTTCTCATCCTTGATCCATTTGATCATTTTTGGGACACGTGTACTCCGTTTGTTCTGTGCAATAGCCGCAACAGGTTTGTACTCGGCTGCGGCTGAGGAGACGGCCGAAATATCCACCAGCTTTCCAGGCTCTTCAATGATGCCGTTGATGTTCTGCTGGATCCAGTCCATTGCCAGGTAGATCTTCATTGGCTCATCACGCAAAGACTCATCCATATACTCAAGTGCTTTTCGAATGATGCTAAGCTTGATATAAGAAGGAATGTTGGCCACGATCGATAGAATCAGGCTGGCAGGATAGGTAGCTGGACGTCGAACCTGCAAAGAGGCATCGACGGTCTGTTGCCCATTTTTGACCGAATCGAGCTTGATGCGAATGACGTTATCGCCTTCACGTTCGAAACCCTCCCCATAGATTGCTTCAAGACTCCCAACTTCTTCCTCCCACTGTTCCTCGGGTGATCCCAAATCCAAGAAGTCAGCATCGGCGGAATCCTGAGATTCTCTGGGAAACAGCAAGTTTTGCAAAGTCTCTGCGGCTTTGTCCTCATCAACTCCTTGCTCATCCAGCACCCTCGTAGCCAGCTCAAGTGAGTAACCTGCTTGAGCTAGTCGTTTGATGATGCCCTCTCTTCTCAGATTCGTAGCTCCAACCGACACTCCAGCCGCATAGCTCTCTGGCAAGGCCCAACGAGGAAGATCGTCTTCAGGAACGTGGATTAGAAGCCACTCGAGTGTCTCTTCTCGATCTTTGCAATATTCGACTGCCTCTTCCACATGGCTTTTACGGAAGCTGAGCTTGCTGAGTTCAAAAACAATAGCGTCTTTTTGAGGTTTCGACATCTGGACACCATTTGGGTTCCACTTGACGCCGCTTCGCAGCAACGTCTCTAACTGTGCTCTTGTCTTCTTTCCCATCTCAACCTTGGGCGCAGTGCTCCACCCCTTCATGATATTGGATGACCTGCTGTCTCCTTTACCGGCAGTACTCATAAGGACCAGTCCAGAAGCACCAGGCATGGCAGCGGCCTTAGCCTTGGCGGCCTCAATTTCTTTCCTCTTCTTTTCTGCGGCAGCCTTTGCCTCTTGACGCTCTTGAAGTGCTTTGAACGGGTCCGGTTCATACATCCAGGCCTTGCCTTCTTTCACATCTTGGATTTTCAGGGCCTGGAAGTCTTTCCATAATGACTTGTGCTCTGGTGGGAGAACCGTGTGTTTATTCTGCATGCTACACACTCTGAAGAGGGCATATGTTGCTGCGGCATGCTTGGCTTCTATTGCCGTAGGGCGCATGATCAGATGCTTATGAGTTGCTGGAATTTTGAAGGGTTCTAGTTTGGTGATTTGCTGGGTTTTGGGATCCTTGGCGCTCATAGTAACCCATACAGAGAAACCATCGGGGGTCTTCTTGGTATCATAATCGGGTCTTTCCCACTTCTGTTTCTGGCAGTACTCGCTGAGCAGGTTTACTGGCAGTTTTCCTGTCCATGAAGAGCCGCCGATGAGCTGCTTGACCGTAGGTTTTGGAGGGCCCGAAGGAGCTGCTTCAGGAGTAGAAGTGCCACCTTTTTGAACCTTTTTGCCTTTCCCTTGGTCTTTAGGTGGCGCAG
Organism: Fusarium sp. NRRL 25184; assembly: GCA_013755755.1. Taxonomy (NCBI): domain Eukaryota; kingdom Fungi; phylum Ascomycota; class Sordariomycetes; order Hypocreales; family Nectriaceae; genus Fusarium; species Fusarium sp. NRRL 25184. The sequence goes on along the minus strand of JABSSZ010000574.1, from coordinate 14,636 downwards.
ACGGCATGGGATCAGAAAGGTCAATACCTCCACTGGACTTTCCCTTGCCTTTTTTTACCATTTTGAAAGGATGTGGTTATTGGTTGTGTTGTTGTAGAATTGATATGGGAAATGCTGGATTGGTGATCGATTAGTTAGTGGAGCTCACTTGACACACAGTAACAATTGTCAGCCGCGGAATGCTCTTGATGATTATAAAAGGCGATGTGGTAAATGTGACTCGGAATTCACGACCAAGTATTAGTATCATATATTATCACAGCCGGCCTCCCTTTTAAAAACTGTTCGCAAGAGTTGCGACATCAAAAGATAGGGATAAGTTACAGAATAGGCAACTAAAATCAGTTGGGAAAAAGATATATATCTAAGGTAGGTTGATTCACACTGTGCGTCATGTGCAGCAGCGCTGGTATATTACAGTACGTATCCTTTCACACATACGGACCTTGTAGCCCCGCTACTCACGCTCAAAACCTCATGAGGGAAAACTCAACCTTGATTACTGATGATATATGAAGCTCAATGGAAGATGCTACAAGTGGATTCGAACACGAAAAGTTTCACTTCCCATTTCAGCTCGAGAAAATGACTCATCTTCATTCGACACCAACCTGCAGTCAAAAAATCATTACCTGTCATTATGCCAGGTAATCATGAATGAGAGGCAAATACCAATGGTATTCTTTTGGATTGACTACGGTCTCTGGCTACCCTTGAACCAGATTCACCACCACTTGGTAGCGAATTTCGTAATTTCGAGCTTCCTCGTCTCAGAAGTCCTGGTGCACTAGCATAGGCTTCTCCAAGGCATCCATCCTCGATTGACGCTGCCTCTCACTTCGGTGGTCGTCCTGCGCAAGTCCCATGTGCCTAAACACCAACCATCATGATGTCTTCAGCGTATACACGTAAACTCGTCGGCGTCTGTAGAGTCTTCTCATGACCAAGAAGCCAAACGCCACCGCCGACTCCGCTCTCGCCTTACTTCATCACTCTCAGGCTGGAGCTTTCAAGCTACCATAGGGCCTGTAATCTGAGGGGTTGAGATTTTCCCTCGTATAAACCTTCCAGATACATTAAAAAGACGCGGTATGGGGTGTGATATCATGGGGATGGGGGTAAACGACAGTCATATAAAACTGTTCTGGGGAAGGGGTGTCGTGATGGTGCTATGTTTTGGGGGGGTTGGGATTGCTCCACATTCTGGATATCCTTTCGAAATTCTCAATCCGAACTAGCGAGCGTTTTACATGTCCATGGCGTCGCTGCCCTTGGCAAAGTCGAAACCGCCTGAGGGAGCAGCACCGTTGGTACCGAAGCCGAATGTGCCGTTAGGGCCAGCAGGTTGTTGAGCCATACCCTCGTCGGCGTTCTCCTCGTCGTCCGAGAAGTACTTCTCGATGATGTTGTAGGCCTTCATGTAAATCTCCTCGTTGGCGTTGTTCTGGCAGTCGTGGATCTTCTCCATGCCACCGCACTCCTCAATGAAGAGAGCATATCGGTTGATGGAGTCGCCAGACTCACCAGCGGCCTGCTTGTCAAGGTCACCGATCTTGAGGATGTTCTCAAGGCCGTCCAGGGCAACCTGAATAATCTTGTTATCGGGGCAGCCGAGTAGATCGCACAGGGGCTTGATGCACCCCTGAGAAACCAGATAACGGATTTGCTCGGGCTTCTGCAGACCACCGGAGGTGGCGTTGCTAATAGCCCAGCAAGCCTCCTTGCGGGTTTTAAGGTCTCCGTTCTGCAGAAGATGGATCAGAGGAGGGACAATGTTGGCATCAATGACGGCCTGGATTTGGGAAGAGTTGCCGGCAGTGATGTTGGAAATTGTCCAGCATGCCTCCTTTCGGATGCCATCCTTGGTAGAGCTCAGAAGAGACAAGAGGCAGGGTAGGGCACCGCAGTTGATAATAACCTGGGTTTGAACGTCGTCACCGGTAACGATATTGCCAACGGAGCGCAGGGCGGGAGTCTGGACGGACGTAGAGGCGTGCATAAGAAGCTCAACCAGTCGGCGCGGAATGCCAGCCTCAATAACAGCCTGGATCTTGTCGTTGGATCCGTCGGAGAGGTAAGAGATAGCCCAGCAGGCATCGATGAGGACTTCGTCATCAAGAGAGTAGACGAGCTTAGACAAGACTGGAAGAGCGGGGGCAATCTGGTAGCAAGTTAATTCGCGCTCGTTTTCTTGTTCTCAAATGTCAACTTACAGTAGTCCAGTCAGGCTGGGGGGTCTTGCCACGGCAGAAGTTGCTAAGTGTCCAGGTAGCATTGCGGAGCATGCTTAGCTTACGGCTATCGCCGAGAAGGTTAAGAAGAGGCTTAAGAGCACCACAGCTGAGGACATAGTCACGGCAGTGAGGGCTATCACCAGCGATATTGCCGAGGGCCCAGACGGCCTGCTCCCTGACATCAGGCTCGGGGCTAGCAAGAAGCTCGACGAAAATCGGGACAGCGCCAGCCTCAATAACTACCTGTGTCTGAGTGGCGGAGCCGGATGCGATGTTGGTAAGAGCCCAGGCAGCCTCGAACTGGACCAGGGTGTGAGGGGATCGCAAGAACTCGACAAAACGACTAACAACGCCGGTCTTGATGACCTCCTCGATCGGGGGGTTACGCTCCTTGGAAAGAAGCTTTCGGAACTTGGTTGTGGCCTGAATCTGCGAATCGATCTGGTCCGAGAAGACACCCTGCACCATCTGAGGAAGATCCTCATTCAACTAGAGACAGGGGTTAGCAAATGCTTAAAAGATATACACAGCCAAGGCCGTGCTATTCGCAGCGATGCATGACAGCAAGAAGACAGAGAGTGACACTTGAAGGTAGCCGCACCCGTAGCCTGCCTTTGCTCAAACCCACGACCAGAATGTGGGGTTATTTGAAGTGTATATTTCCCCCCACATCAGAGGCAGACGGGAGGGACGGGGCGAAGCGAAAGCGACAAGAGATTCTGCGCAAGCAGCAAGCGAAACCAGCATTTTTAAGGACAATCCAAGGGTCGAGAGATAGAAAGGCACATACCTGGGACTCGGTAGGAGTGGACTCGTCATCACTATCAGGGGCGGCGCCGAGAGAAGCACCAGGGCGGTTCTCACCGGTTCCAATACCTCGACGCTTGGCCAAGTTCTCCTCACGCTTGGCCTTTCGAATCTCGACTTGCTGCTCCTCGCGACGACGACGGAGCTCCTCAGGCTTGAAGGTATTCTTGGCCTTGAACTGAGTTCGGCGATGCTCGGGAATGTATCGCTCAGCCATGATGACTGCGATTGTTTTGGTACGAGGGGGCGTTGGTAGGTGAACAGTAGCAAATTGATGTGCGGGGTGAAAGATGCACAAAGGGTTCGCAGAGAAGAAGGTGGAAAGAGCTCAGCGTCTAGGGAGAGAAGACTTGCTCTGCAACGTAGAGTAGAAAATCCAGTAAGGAGAAGAGGATGAGGGGAGGGGGGAAGGAGAAAGTTTTGTTGTTGATGTTGATGGAGAAGAGAAGTCTTGGGTCTGGGTCTGGGTCTGGTCGGCCGGGGACTAGGAGGGCGTTGAAATGATTGACCCAGGCAGCGGGCAAGTCTTTCTTTGGGCTTTGGGCCACTGATTACCTGCTAAACCCAAAGAGAAACCACTTCCACCGTAGGGGCCCCAGTCGGGTGATTTCAGCCTCAGGCAGAAACCGCTCCGCAGGCTGTTAGTTCAGCACTGTGCAATCAAATCACCTTCAGCTGCAGACCTAGACATGAAAAGAGGGTTCTTCTGTGAAATGATGTGGGTAAGGTTAATCTAGAAGAGAACAGATCATTGTTTTTATCCACATGGAGACCAGGTAATGTAAACAACGTAACTACCAGTGAACGAATATTTCATGGCAATCCCTTCGTCATGGCTTGGTGCCTGAAACTCAATAGACAAAATCTCTGTGACCTGACTCGACTTGTCTTGCCTCCCTTATTGAATATTGAGGCACACATTGAGAAATCTACAGCTAAAATTGCATGTCTGTTCACAAATATCCCACTAGGTAGGTCGCCACTGTGCCGTTAACATACTGTACAATGAATCTTGGAAGTTGAATCAAATCACATGCATCATCACGTGTTGTCGCGACTTCGATGGAGGGGTAAAGCTCCCTGTCGCGTCAAGGCCCTGCTATATCAATCGCGTCTTATCCGTACAGAGCCGTTCGATATCCGTACTCCGTAGTTGACGACGCATTGAGCTTACACATACTGCCACTAACGCGATCGCGGAAAATCGTTCATGGATTGAAACTTCGCCTGCTTTCAATGACCACCCATTAGTGCTGTTCAACCCTCCATTCGCTGCTTCACAGCAGAAACAATGCCTCACCCATCTACATCCACGCTTTCAGGATATGTCACCATTCGTGATATCCTGGATGGGAAGATTGGAGACGGGACTTTAGTCAATGTTTTTGGCCTTGTTTCTGATTTTCGTGACGCTATTCAAACAAAAAAGACAGGTGAGAATCCATCTATTCCTACACTTAATTAAGTTATCCAACACATCTAGACTGGAAATGTCAGGTTCGGCTCTTCGACTCATCCGTAGATGATGATGGTTCAATTACCTTCGACATCTTTCGTCCGAAAGAAAACCTACCGAATCCCGGCAGTGGCGATGCGATGCTAATCCGTCAAGCAAGAGTGAGTTACCTAAAACATTTCAAAATGCTTATATTGACGGTCACAGAAGGTTCAATCATATGCGTCTGGTGGCCCCTCTCTCTTAAGTAATTATAACACGAGGATCTCACTATATAAAGCCTCCAAAATTCCTAGAAACCCTGGCGAAGCGTCATGCGCTCTCCGTCCACCAAGTGGCCCCAAGGATACACCGCCAGGCGATAAGGAGAATGCTTTCGTGTCTGCAATGTATCACAGCATTGACAAGAGTCGATTACCTAATGAAGAAATGTTTGAGACTATGGTCGTTGCATCACGGAACGTCAAAGACAAGTTCAAACTACTTCAAGACGTCCAAGAGGGATGTTTCTGTGACATCGTCGCCCAGGTCGTTCGGCCACCCCACGATGGAGGTGACAAGATGACTTTGTGGGTTTCCGATTATACAGAGAACTCATTTTTTCATAACTTTTCTATCGACTTCGACGAATCTTCTATTGGGCGAGATGGTGATCCATTTGGCTACACCGACAAGCTCACCATGGCTGCTAAGACATCGGGCTGGCCGGGCCCTTTTGGGAAGAGATGCATTCAGATCACATGCTGGGACCCCCATGTAACTGCAATCCGTGACCAAAATATGGGAACTCTCGCATGGGTTTTGATCAAAAATTTGCAAATCAAACTAGGTCACAGTGGTGCCAATCTGGAGGGATTCTTGAGAGAAGACCGTGAGTCCCATGGATCAAAGATTGGTATTCGTACGCTAGATTTGAATCCCGACTCAGAGAATTTTGACCCGCGTGCAAAGGAGGCATTGCAAAGAAAAAGAGAATATGAGCGCTTAAGAAAAGGGCAGGCCAGAGAAATCAAGGAGGCATTAAGAGCCGGACAAAAGCGCAAGCTTGGCGTAGAGTCGAAATCGGAACTAAAAAAAGGCAACTCTAGATCTAGGCGCAGTGAAAAACGATCGAAAAACAAAGCCAACAAACAAGCGGAGGGCATAGAGCTTACAGAACAGGGTGTGGTCCCTTTCGTGGACCTAAACACTCGAGGTAAACTCACATGAGCTCACAAGACTCCTTGATACAGCAGCTGACGATCTTTTAGTGAAATGCGAAAATGAAGACAAGCCGGCCAGTCTGATTGCCGAAATCACAAAACTTGTCCAGTATGAAACTACTATCGATGGTAGTCTTGTAAAACTTCCTCTGCCCTTTGTGAACTTGAACTACAGAGCAAACGTTCGAGTTGTCGACTTTTCACCATCAAACCTTGCAGATTTCGCCTATCCAAAGAAGGAATCAGAGTATGATGGCCTTTCCGATGACGGTGAAGAGTCGCTGTCCAACAGCGAAACTGAAGCTGAAGATGGACAGCCAATCCAGAGAACGCTGGATGATTTCTCCAAGGTGCGAAACTGGGAGTGGCGTTTCTTTTTGGAGCTCGAAGACGCTGCAGTCACTGAGAAACATAAGAAGCAGAGACTTTGGGTGTCAGTCGACAACCAATCTGCTCAATTACTTACTGGACTCGATGCATGTAACCTGAGACGAGATAAGCAGGCGCTGGTAAACCTCCGTGACAAGATGTTTACGCTCTGGGGAAATCTGGAGGAGAAAAAGGTCACTGCTCAGGAAGCGGCAAGAAAGGGAAAGCCTCCAGTTGACAGCGACGATGAGGATCAACGGCAGCCCGAGCCAAAGAATTCTGGCAAAGCGCAACTCACAAACCGGGCATTTCCATGTTGCTTAAAACAATACGGTATCAAAGTTGCCGAGTCAGAACCGTCACAAGCCAATGCAGGGAATGGAAAACGCTGGCAGAGAATGTTCCAACTCTTTGGCGCCAGGATTGTTGGAGAATAGTTTGTAGCAGACAGTCAGGTCTGGTTGTGGTATTTGAGATGGGCTCAGTGACGATGGACCGTGTTTATCAGGCGAATAGGGAAAAAGTCGTGTTCGGGTCTTGATCTTACGGCGTTCACTGGCAAGTTTTGTCTCAGATAGGAGTTAAAAGCGATTGGACCGAGGCGAAGGTATTCTGATTTTGCAATGACTATAGATGTTTGTACACGCAGTCTTTTGACGCCCTAAATTCAGGTCCTCTGCCGCATACCCAGACTCCAGTATGTAAGCCCAAAGCGACAAGAGACAAGAGACAACATACAGAAACGAGGAAAATAAGAGAACCATCCGAAACTATACCCTATTCACAAAATGGAAACAGAAAACGCATATCATATCCGCCGAAGGTTGCAACAGTTATGTATCCACCATGTGAGCAGTCAAACTCGTCGTGCCTAATCCCCTATAACATCATCGTCTGATTCGTGAGCTGGTCGTTCCGCTTCTTCGTCTTCATTTTCGTCATCGTCCTCGATTGGATCATCCTCAAGAAGACCTTTTGCGCGGAGATCTTCTCGGGAGCCCTCCTCTGGTGGCGGCGTGTCATCAAAGATGTCATCCTCGTCATCCTCTCCAAGTACAATGGCTTCGCTAAGCTGAGCCTTCTGGGGTTTGGCGCTTGTTGGAGCCTGTGCGTGGGCGGCCTTTTTCCTTGTCCGCTCGGCCAACTTCTCTTCGTCTAGGTAGGTAACGACTTCTTTGAAGTTGTTGCCAAGTTTATTTTGGTTGCGGAGAAGACGCCGCCTTAACTTGCCTGCGTGTGAGCCCTTATGATCCACCAGGCGAGCAGTAATCACGAGGACATATTTTGCGGTGAGTTCGCACAAAGCTTTTTCCGCTTTGAGTTCGGCAGTGAAACGCTCTTCCTCGGAAAGACCCTCGTCCTCATCCTCTTCGTCTTCGTCTTCATCATCAGCCATAGGATCTTCGTCTTCAGCTGGCTCATTTAGGGTTTTGTCCTTCTTTATCTTCTTGGCATACTGTTTTTCGGTGCCGTCAAAGATAGCAATCAACTCAGGAATGAGGCCGGATTCGATATCTTGAATCAATGACTTGTATTTCTCGCCGTTCGAGGATTGTGACCCAGAGCTGGACGAAGGCCGGAGTTGATCAATAGTTGGGCGTAGGGTGGCGAAGGTAAGGTGAAGGTCACACAGGCTGCCAGTAGCGAATAATCTCAACTGGTCAATGGCGGCGCGTGATGATAGGGTTTCAATAAGATGTCGGCGGAAAGTCTGGCGAAGTGCCGATAGTCGATCAAGCTCAGCATCTGCGATACTGCCAGTCGTTGACAGGAGCCTGGAATAAGCCAGCGTCTTCCACATGAAGTAGAATTGGCAGGTCTTGATCGCAAACGAGACCACCTCATCCTCGAGATCATCAATGTCTTGGTCATCGAGAGGCTCGTACTTGCCCCGATGAACAATACTGGCTAGTATTTGAATGGCAGGGTTTGTTGTTGATTCGGATGAGTCTCCATCAGCCTCCAGGACATCGATACAGTCTGAAATGCTCGCCAGCTTGCTGATCTTGAGAAGAACTGTTGACAATTCCCTGAGAGGTGCCTCGCCTAGATTACCTCTCGACGAAAGCTCATAGGTTTTGTCAAAGTTGTGTAGAGAAGTGATGACAGTTTCCCATAGGTAGGACAGTTTATTATCTGTGAGCTCCTCCAACTCTCCATACTGCCGCGAATGCAATAACGCCGCAGTTGCTTCTGACAAAACCCTCTTATCGTCGTGTCGGTTAAACTGTGTGACGATTTCATCGAGCAGCTTTTCGTATCTGTTTGTGTTTTGACGCAGTTGCTTGAAGATTTCAAGGTCGAGGAAATGCGCCAGGCGAAGAACAATCGCGGCTGTGTCTGGCTCTGCTCCGAACTTGCTTAGAAGAGGGGGAATTACAATGACCAGCTCGGCTGCTGTATCCTCGGGGCTTATTCGCACATCCTCGGCTTCTTTGCTTGTCTGTGGCTTCTTCCTTGATCTGTCGTGTTCAGGCGCATGTGTCAGGCTGGATTTTACTGCTGAGCTCAATACATCCAGGAGTATCGATTCTTCCTCGGTAGTAGGTGCAACAGCCTTCTTGAATGCAAGATCTGGGTTGTTTCCCTTGGATCGAGATTTTGAACTCGTTGTGTGATCAAAGAGCAAATATCCTGCCAAGAGTGTCCACTGCTTGATCGCGTTGACCTTGTCGAATAAAACTTGGGCTGCCAGCGAGATCCTGGTCTCTGGAACAGCAGACTCCAAAAGGTCAACCGCAACATCCAATCCCAATATCTGACCACTTTGGTGCTCCTCCTCGATCTGATTGTCATAGATAGCAAGGGTTTCGGCAAGGCACTTCAAGTCAATCCATTCCATACGGGGGGCGTCAACAGAAGCCTTCTTCCCGCGGGGTATGTCCTCCGTAGCTTCAGAATCACGCAGGTCCTTTGTCTTTTCACTGATAGCGTCCTTGGTGCATGCGACGAAGAACCCAACAACCGCCTTTCGAATTCTGAGTTCATTGTCAAATATGAGCTTCCCAATAGCGTCCACCTCTTCGCCTTCTACAAGGTCTTGGTCGCGGAGGACGTCAATAACGCCAATTGCTGCGACGCGAACAGCGACATCGGAATCTTTGCAGGCCATTTCAACCAATCGCGGGCGAAATCTGTCAATAAAGTGGCCCAGCTGCCCGGCATCTCTCCGAAAGACTTTGGTAAGCTGCTTCAAGACTTCGAGACGAGTGGGTGCATTGGTATCTGACAGCATCCAGCCAAGATACCGGAGGTAGCCCGGCTCAAGGAAGATGACAGGCAGGGAAATGATCCAGTTCCCGAGTGCCTCCACACACTCAGTTCGAATCTTGGGATCGACATCTCGATAACGATGCACAAAAACAGTGTCGAAGAACGACTGAATGGCGTCAGCGCAAGCTTTGCGATCTTTGTTGGTCTGTTCCTTGTCACGCTTTTCTGTACTCTTCTTGAGTCTGTAGTCAAGATCGTTGGCTACTATGACGAGCGCACTCTGGACTGCCAAAGATATAGTAGTTGCGGTATGGCGGAAGGGTCGGAGTGATGATGAGGACATGCTAGCAAGCCATGTGTGCAAGTTGTCAAGAAATGTTTCGTCTCTGTACATGAGACGACCTTGGTGCATATCAACGATGAGGCATTCGAAGAAGGAAATGAGTACGTCTCGGAAGGATCGCGAATGTTTGGTTCTGGAGATGAGAGGATAGTCAGTAATTTGTTGCTGTAATAATGTCAGCAAAATTTCCATGGCCAGAGGCACGATTGAGATTTGGAATTACCTCTTGGTAAATGCTCTGAAGATCTGCCAGTCGGCCTGCAACGTTGTCTAAGTCTAAAACATCGTCTTCTGTGATGAGTTGATCACAACCAGCGCATTGAAGGATGCAGTTCACCAAATCAGCGGTGGCTGCGACTGCGTTTGTCTTGTAACTAGCCAGCCATTCTTCTGCCACCGATTTGCTAGAATCACCCGATCCGAATAGATGGGCTTCATAGTGTCAGCATATAGGAAGGCACGCAGGAAGAGAAAATTTAGCCTACAGTAGAGCCCATGCCCTTTTACAGCAGCGTCTTCGATGCGAACACTCTTCTTAGGTCTGCTCGGGAGACTTTTGGCTGCATGGGTCACTCGCGCAGGCCGCAAAGGCTTGGAACCGTTGATCTTGGGCTTTTTGGCCGAAGGCTTCTTTGCGCGGCTTCTTTGCGACGACTTCTTTCTAGAGCGCGGTGCAGGGTGGTCTTCATCGCTGTCATTGTCGGGCTCGTTGCTCATCTCCTCGTCTGAATCGGGCGCTTCAATTTCCGCTTCGTCCTCTTCGTCCTCTTCTTCATCGTCCTGATCGTCTCGTTTGCGCTTTGGATTCGTCGATTGAGTTGCAGTTTCAGGAGTAAATTTGGTGGGTGCCCTCACGACGCGTCCTGATCGGCGACGCGTTGTCGCATCAGGATCCGGAGATGGGCTCGCGTTATTGTCCATGGTGTCTCTTAGGGGTGGCCGTGATATCGGCATTTGAAATATCAATGTCTGGTGGTTAAACCCTCGATGCGAGGGTGACAATGGTTTTTTTTAGCCACTTGGCGCGTCGAATGTCGCGTGGAGTAAGTAGAGTGCAAATGGGGATGGGGATGGGGATGACGGCGCAAGCTGTTCTGGAAAGTGGGTGGGTGGTGCCAGTTTTCTTTGCCACGGGTGAACATCGGAGCAGTAGCTACCTCACCTAATCTTCTTAACGAGTACCTGAGAGTCCTTACATCTTTACGATCAACTTATGTCATTAGCATCCATCTGACTTGGATACATGTGATTTTTTCCATAGCTTCATGATATCGCAATAGAATTGTGCTTTTTATAAAAGCCAATTAGCCCGACTTCATGTAGCGTCTTTGGAGCTTCCCTTTCTGCCTCTCACAAGCCACCGCTCAAGCTTGATGTACGGTATCATAACCCCACGATCCCAGCTGATGTGGGGCTACAGCCACTGTGTTGACCAACGATCTCTTATCTCTTATCTAATAGTAGGGAACCTTTGGCTCGTGCCTCAGTTCAACTAAGGCAAGGTATTTATTTGTTTGTCAAGGTGCGTCAAGATGGAGATGCAGACTGTCGTTACTATTGCCTGTGCCCAATCAAACTTTCGCTGATTCTTGGATTTCTACCTTTCACTACCATCGCAACATGGTTCCAAAATGGACTCGCCCTTTCCTCCCTCATCCTCCTCTCCTGGCGATGGCCGCATCGTCGTTGGCCTGCTCCCTGCGGGCGAGAGCAGTCTTGAGACCATGACTTATCAATATCCTTTGAAATTAATATCCCCAGCTCCTTCGTCGAACCAGCCAAGCACTCTCGTTTTTCTGTTATCTTATGGAGGGGGCCTTGTTGCTGGAGACGGTGTTAATCTGACAATACACGTCAAACCGCAGGCGAAGCTCAGCATCGCTACCCAAGGCCACACAAAGATTTTCAAATCGCCTACAGCCGACGTCATTACAACTCAAAACTTGGACGTTACTATAGACAATGATGCTTCTATGTGTCTCCTTCCGGACCCTGTCCAACCGTTTGAGGATAGTGTATACGCCCAGAAGCAAATATTCAAGCTCAGAAGCCAAGCGTCGCTCTGTCTCTTAGATTGGGTCACCCAAGGGCGTGTGGCTCGTGGAGAGAACTGGAGCTTCAGGAAATGGACGGGACGGAACGAGATATGGCTACAAGATCCGGAAACAACTTCGGCCGATAGACTCCTGGTCCGAGACTCAATCATCCTATCGAGAGAGGCGAGTAAGTCCGTGGGCCGCACACTACCAGAAATGATGCAGCATATGGCAATATCAGGAACTCTTATATTGCGCGGATCCAAGACCAAATCGTTAGGGGAATTCTTTCAGGATGAGTTTGCTGCGCTTCCTCGCATTGGAGCCCGGGACTTCCGCTCACCAGAAGCTATGGCGCGAAGCATCACAGATGTTTCTGATTTCGAGCGTTGGCGACTACAGAGACTCAAAGAGGAGAAAGAAGGCGGTGTCCTCTGGTCTGCAGCCAACGTTCGAGGGTGCGTGGTTGTCAAGTTTGGAGCAAAAACGGTTGAAGCCGGAAGAGAATGGATTGGATCAATGATTATTCAGGAAGGGAGCATTGCTTCTGAATTCGGCGATAAAGCACTGATGTGTCTCCGATGATACAAAGCCTTGGCTGCCATCACATGAAGAATAGGGACGTGTTTTTCCGGCACTTTTGAGAATTATACCGATTGGATATGCACAATCAATCAACGACACCATGTTACCAGATTTAGAAGGCACATCGGTACATTCTTTGTCTAATTGTTGCAGATGCGGGAACAGTTTGGCTGGTGTATAGTTGTATTCTTCATTTTTAGATCGCCTTGGTTACCAAAGCTTGAGCACCGCTTGAATAGCGACTCGGCCGACCAGTGTCTCCAACCAACCAATACGAAGAGACCGCGGCTGGTAGTATTTCATATCAAACTTGCGCAAATCGCTGAACACGCAAATATTTCTCTTACGCCGGCTTTGTATATCAGGTACACAATTTCCTGCATCTCTACCCCTAACACTATGAATTCCGTGCTCCTCAGCACTGACTGATCGAAAGCCACCACCATTTGCGTCAAGATGAAGTAGCCTTGTCCTAACGGCTTCATTCCATTGAATCGTCTGTTTTTCTACTAATAAACATCAAGCCGGGAGCTAGTCACACCTGTCACACTGTCTGTCTATCAATCATTCGTCTGCCAATACCATTTGTAAGAAAGAAACTTAACTCATAATGAGAAGAAAGTTCTACATTAGCTCAGAGTTAGATACATCCCCGTTGGTTACATACTACCATGGAGACTGCATGGTCTCTCAGGAGGTGCACATGATGGCTGGCCACAGAAGAACTCGTTTGGGGTATACGGGATAAGCTGTAGTGATGGCCCTAACCGCACCACCCTTGGGCCATCGCGTGAACAGATTGCTACAGTATGCTGCTCCTCCTAGACTTCAGTATGAACATCGTTATCGCATTAGGAGGTGTAAGAGGCGTCCTATCGGCCTGAGTCTCGATACACCCTGCAATTGAAGTTATAGTCTTTTATAGTCTTTTTCAAGTATATCCCCAGCCGCCACCCAAAACACGTATAGTGATGTAAGCTCTTGTTCCGTTTTGTTTGTGTGCTTTGGAAGGAGTCTAGTATTTCACAGAGCATAGTATTAAAAGTCGGGACCTGGCTGTATAACAACACTGAACGAGGGGAAGTGTTTACCTTTTTTGATACAAAAGAATTACGGTTTTACATTCATATATTCTCATGACGGCATGTCGAATTTGAGTATGTCCTGAGCCGGCATTAGATGCTGGCTAATAGGAACTCGACTGGATTTCCATATTGGGAAACGATGCACCATCTGAACTGATATTCTCCTATAAGAACAGATATGAGATTAAGTTGGGATTCTCGAGCTTTCTTGAGAGTCGATAGGAGTGATATGGTTTAGATAAATGGAAAACTCGAGGCTTGGAGTAAGACAGTATATGTTACTTGAATATAGGCATTGTTAGGTAACTGTTCTCCATACCAAACATTTTGCCTATCTGTAGAATACCTACCTATATCTTGTATGTAACGGTGGTTTTTTGCTAGTTTGTTTATTCAAAACCATGAAGTAATAGGAGAATGTTTAATTTGCCTTGGAATCGACTATCATCCCACCCTCAACTTCATTAACGTTCGTAACAACCTCTATTGAGATGCTTGTTATTCAGTCCTAACCTTGATGGGCGATATTAGTCCTTTTCCTAGAGTAGGCAATAAACAAGTAATTTCCTCTCCTTTAGTTGATACCTTAGGTATTTAGTCTTGATAAACTACCTACCTCCTTACCTAAGGTATTACATCAACCTTGAACAGATGGATAAGTAGGCGGTAAGTACTAGATGTCTCACAAATGGCAGAATTCCATTGTCCCCCACCATTCCGGACCCCACTATTGAACTTTCGCATTGCGACTCAGGCTAAATTTTTGAAAGCTTCATCTGCGACTGAAACCTTCAATAACGACAACTACTACCTGCCACCTACATTGACTCTCAGCCGGTATACCATAGCAATAAAATAAACAACATGAACCGTGGTAGTGCAGCGGCCCGGGGCAGTCGGAGAGGTGCGGCCGCAGCAAGTTCACGGGCAGCCGGCTCTTCTACTCCAGCCGTTGCAGATACTCCAGGCAGTGCGACTCCAGTACCTCAGAGCATAGCGACTACATCAAACCATAGAGGTGCTACCACTCGGGCGACAAGAGCTCCTGCAGCTGGTCGCTTCCGACCCAAGAACATTCGCCGAGATGAAGCAGAACGAGACAGTCTTGCCCGACAGGAGGAGCAGAAAGCCAGCGAGAGAGCAGCTGATGAGCGTAAGGCGAGAGGGCGTTCACGTTTCAGGAGTAAAAGGAGCCGTGGTGATGCCATGGGCAGAGGCGGGTTTGGTCGAGTCATTTCGGGAGCCAGCGGCCCATTCTCCTCTGGTGCAGCAGGTAAGCCTTACCTCCGAGATATCAGGACTCAAT
>JABSSZ010000573.1:0-46752 GCA_013755755.1 Fusarium sp. NRRL 25184 | reverse complement strand
AGCTATAAGAGGGTTAAGAAGACTATAAACCTAATAAAGAAAAGAAATCTGGACTAGATGGTATTCCTAATAGAGATATAATTAGCAATCCTGAGAGGGTAACTTCCACAGAGGGAGAAAACTCTGATGACCAGGTAAGGCACGCACAGCCCTGAGACTCATCAGGAAATGCTGACGCACGAGAAAAGGCTGTCTTGGCTGGATAAGGTTTCGTGATGACACGTATGTCAGTGTCATAGAGGAAGAAGGCTGGAAAGAAGGTTCGGGGCTGTGAGGAGGTCGTGGCGTTGTTAGGTTTATGAGTCAACTATAAGGTTATCAAATAAACACCTCTTTTAACACAATGGCCACTGGAATAACATCTCTACTGAAGACAGCATCACCTATGCCAGTGGTGACGATGTTGCTAGCATCATGTCCGGACCTTGCGAGCAAGGCACATGATCTGATTACTCGGCCTTGTTCGATTGGTCAACACCTTGATTGCCATCACATCTCCAGGCATCTCTGACCCCAACAACACTGGCAAAAGCGCCCTCTTTGAGGCCAAATCGGACCTCCGAGTCGAGGACTGCGGACAATCTCAGCATAACAAGATCGGCGTGTTAAGCCCCAGCATGAAATTCACGCAATAGGCAAGGAGCCTTATTTAAAGACAATATGGGGCCTAGTTCCAGGCTATTCAGTCAAGACGGAGAAGTCTCGAAATTGCACTTTTAACATTCCACCGCTTTGACTCTCATCACCCTTTGGCATACAAGCCGCAACACCAATCCAGATATCCTTTTCAGGAGCCACATCAACAACCCAAGTCAACTTCCTCACTGGTGTTCTCTTCCCATCCCGACCCGTTACATATATCCAAAGCGATCCTTTTGCCTTCTCCATCTCAAAGGTAGCACAGCTCTCGCCCAACCTGACCAAACTCCAGTCCGAGTACGGTTTCGCAGCAGCAACTGATGCGAAGAACTCGCCGTCCACTTTCTCGATCCCAGCTTTGATCCATGTTCGCGGTGATTCCTCGAGGCGTAGTTGAGACTCGGTTTGAGTGATGGGTATGGACTCGGGCATGAATAGGATGAGACCGCCTTGAGAGTAATTCCCAGGGAAATCTGAGGAGATGGTGACTTTGGCACTTTTGAAGGAGTTTAGGGGGATGGGGGTTGCGTAGATGGGTCCGTTGAAGTCATCGCGGCCTCCAGCGCAAGATGGAGTTCTCCAAATGTCGGGTCCGGGAAGAGCGACAAGTTCAAAGGCTTCTGACAGCGGGTTCTCTGGGAGAGGTGGCTGACTGGGCACGCCAGAGAACAAGGTGAATTTCATCTTTTCCTTGACAAAGGAACTTTGTATTTTGAACGCTGGGTTAGGCCTTAAGATGCTGCGATGTACAGAGCTGTTGATCATGAGAAATCTGAAGAGCTTATGTTTTGCTATAGTGCGGGGTTCCTTATCGGTGAAACTACCCGATTAGGAAGTAACGATAAAACACTCGTGACGTTTAGGATAGTTCAAAAATGATGAGAGTCACGAAACAAAAGACAAAGACCAATTTGATTCAAATCAATGAAAGGGCTTCCTCGTAAAAGCTCAGTGTCATGACTCTCCCTTTAAACCGGGTATTGCAGCCCTGACTCTCAAACAAGATGTGCCTGAACATCCTTCGTAAGAATTTCATACATCTCACGAGTGTTCGAACCAGCCAAGACGCACTGGCATACCTTGACAGCACGGAGTAAAGCAACAAGTGTATACAACTGCTCAGCTTCATCAAGCTCCTCATCGGTAAGAAAGTCCATCACATTGTCAGCCAGACCCTGTATGTCCTGATGACCGCCCTCTTTGGCTGAGAGATCAATATTCATGAAATCCACCTCAAAGTCGGCTTGGAGCAGCTGCACAAGCGCCGGTGCTCCTTTTAATAGATCTGTGGGTCCGTTGGCGATCTTGTCTGTTCGACCGACGTAGGAAAGCCATGCATCGATTCGCATCAGTTCGATATTGAGCATTTCGGAATACCGTTCCTGGTCGTGTAGATAGCTTGACACCTGCCACTCGTATGAATACAGCAATTCGAGCGCTGGAATAGTGTACGGGAAGGCTGGAACTCGAACACCCTGATATGTACCTCTAGCGATAACGCCGCCACGGGCATTACTTGCATAAGCTGGATATGATGTGCCACCGTGTGTGATCCACTCCTGAGTTATCCAGAATCGGCTGGGATTGCGGTAAACCAAGCTAACATTCTCTTCCAGAAAGCCGAGCAACGCCTCCAGAATGACAGTAACAGCACCGACCAGCGACGTCTGTATAGGTACGTCTGGCCTCCACGGCGTAGCCCAGAAGCCCTGGTAGATGTCCACCTGGCAGAACCAATACATATCCATTCGATTGAGAGAAACGACGTTTCCTCGCGATTTGTTTCGTCGGTCGCGCTCAAGCTCTCTCTCTTCTCTCCTGCGCCGTCGTTCCGCTTCTCTCGCGTGAGCTTTATTTTCCTTCGTTTCTGGCGTTGATTCTGAGCCTAGTCCTTCGCCCGGGTACATCAGTAGGAATTGGGGTCTGCTTTCGCTCGTCCTTGACTCCTCGACAACAGCCTTGTCCTTCTGTATCTTTCGACTTCGCTTATTCCTCTTCTCTTGTCGCTTCTTGGCCGCAAGGCCTCGGTCCAGTGTCTCCCAAGCTAGAGGTCTTTCGGACTCGGACGCTACTTCATCACCACTATCGGGGACGTCTTCGACTGTGGCTTTTCTGCGCGGTTCGTGTATGTCCGGTTCCTGGTAAGTCGACTCTTGCGGGTGCTCCTCTGGCAAGGTATCCCAGTGTGGTGTCTGCGTCAGAAGGAGACGAGTCACTGGCCTTGGAAAAGTGGCCGGGGACCCGCCTGCACTGGTATGGGAAGCTGCTACACTCGGATCATCGGGCTTTAAGGAGTTACGCTGAGATTGACCTTCATCTTCGTCCGCTTTGAGTGTTGAGTTTCTCATTTCTGGCTGGCCCTGTACCCATTGTTTGGGAACAGGTGTGACTTTGGATTGGCCTGGATGCTTTTCGTGCGTTGTTTCTAACACCGGACTTCGACCACTCTGTTGGGCCTGTTGGGAGGTTGAGTCGTCTCTGGGGACCTGCTGGTGAAATTCCTTTGCGGGAGCTGTATCTTGTTCTCCTAGTGCGTTGAGTTCAGTGGCCGACGCCGGTTGATGCAACGGTGTCATGTGTCTTTCATCGTCTTCCTCAATTCCTGTCTTGACCTCTTTGGCCTTCTCTTTGTTCCCATTACCCTCCATAGCAGCTGGTTTAGGGGGTGGACCCGGCTGTGTGATGGTCCAATTCCCGTCTTGGGGCCGGCGATTCACTGACGCAGACACAGGCACAGTAGCTCCTGTCTTCCCAGGCTTCTTGGCTTTCGTCTTCTTTTTCTTTCGGCCTTGACGTTGATCCGTATCGACTGGAACCATCCCAGCCATGTTGAACCCTCTTTTGTGCCTTTGCGTGTTGTGAAACTGATCGGGCTTTTGATAACTAGTCCATCGGTCATCAAGTCGCCTAGTCGTACGTCTCTTGAGCGAGTTGAATGGCACCTTTGCAACAGTACAGACATCCCATGTCCGAGCCAGCCAGCTTTTATTTATAATCCCTCTATCGTCGTCACTCCATTGAGCCAGAGATTGAGGCAAAGGTGAGGTGATAGGTCTAGGGGTGAAATGAAGTATTGGCCCGAGAATCGGATGGTTGGAGCTAGTAATCGTGCCAATGGCGCCTTGCATCGAGATAGACTTTTCCGTAAATGAGCAGTCTGTGATCTCCATCCCCGCTGTCAAACCCATCACGGCAATATCCCTCATAGAGACTTGCATCGGTGCCGTTACGAGATCGGAGGGACATCGGTCGGCGTCATAAGTAACAGAATGGTATCTTACGGACCCTCCACATGACCTGTTGATGGCTTTGCAGAAGGACACCCATGAAGCCTCGCCCACGGATGCGTCATTGGAGCTAGAGGCAGGCTGTTCCTTCTTTGCCAGCGGTACGATTGAAGTTGAGGAGCTCCAGGAGTCGCTGCTTTTCCGTGGTATGACTGAGCGTATTCTTTCGAATTGGCGGCGCATCCAGATTCCCAAAGACTGCAACCAAGTGTAATGGGAGTGATCCTCGGAACTCCAGGATTCACTGCTTGGCCGAGGTATGACTGAACGTATCCTTTCGAGCCTGCGGCGCAGCCAAAAGCCCAACAATTGCCAACGACTGTAATGAGAGCTATCTGAGGAACTCCAAGATTCCCTGCTTGTATACGAGCCTCTAACTGACGTATCCATCGCATTGATAGGTGTTCTATAACTGGACACAATTTCGATTGAGGAGCTAGACGTCGAGTAGTCAACTAATGAATCTGGTTGGAGATTAGGTAGCATCTCCTCCCCAATGGCATACGACTTGATATGCGGGCTTTCGTTTGGCCACAGATCAGCCTCGAGATTGATCTGAGGAATAGAGTACAGTACTCGGAAGCGAAACTGAGAAAATTGCCAAACGCGGTAACCCTGGCCAGGCAAGGGACCAAACACAACGCTATCACAAAGACGGATGAGTTGGCCAGTGATCAAGTACTGCTGCAGTGCCTGAGCAGCAGCAACTAGGAGCGCGAAGAGCGCTATGATCAAAGCCGCTACGGCCGAGATCGAGCTTGCATCCCAGTCATTAGCCATGGCTGAATCGCTTGGACCAATAGCTACGATAACCTGGCGCGAATTTTGATGACGGTGGATTTATCGGTGCAGACCGTAGTATTACCCGCCACGCGACTATGTTCAAGGAAAGCGGTATTGGGGTTACTAAACTTTGCAGGAAATGAAGAGGAAAACGCTGCGGATTGAAATGGTTACCCCTCATTTATTTATCGCAGCTGGTGAATGCAGGCTGCCTAATGCATGTATGGATTGGCTGGGGCTTGCATCAAAAGTGCAAATGTACGTGGCCATCGGCTTACTGCAGACTGCCTTGCGCAACGCCTTGTCAGAATACGGGCGGATTGTCTAGACTACCTCTTTTGGCGAGCTGAAGATAGGATGGACATGCTGCTGACAGGGGTCCATTACTGGATTGCTTTTAAGTGGCGACCACTTACTCTATCGACATTCATTGGCACAATTACAAGATAAGACGTCGCACCTCTGTCGGCCTATAATATATGATAATTATCATTTCAGCTCCTTTAGTCATCTGCTCTTGTAATATTGCTCGCTCTACATAGACTGCTTGCGCTGGGGCACGTCATCGTACTGCGATTGCCATTCTTCTACGCAGTGTCTCTAGCTACAGAATGGCTTATCCAGGCTTTTATTCCCTTGAAGTAATCCAATTATTTCAAGACCATTTTCCAATTCGGACATTCAATAGGAAACAAAGAGAGGATAACTACCAATTATTTGCGTAATCAGTTTGTAAGCAATAGAGCTGCACTTTCAATAGCAGATACTAACCTATTGCAGCGTCGTGGCCTCGAAATGTCATTTATTAGATACAATGTTGCAACTCTCATTTCCCTTTTAGACAAATGAACTCTTAGTGGTCAGAAGCTTATTAAAGTCCCCACTTGCATGTCACCGTCAATACGAAGTAGAGTTTTCGCATTTCCCCAAGGTTCGACCTTATGCAGCAATCCTGCCAAAAGAGCCTAGCATCGGAGTTAAGACAACTATACGGGACAGACCAACATTCCGAGCCCGGCTTTTCCAAACATATTAGAACGTGCTTGCCGTCATTTTGCTCGGCAGTCTCATCTCTCCGACAAAATCCGACAAAATGACATCTATTAACTTTTCCCCAGACACTGATATCCCCAGCCTCAAAGGCAAGGTCATCCTCATCACTGGAGGGAACTCAGGACTAGGTCTTGAGACCGCTCGCCAGCTGTTGAAGCATGAACCTTCCAGCATCTTCCTCGCGTGTCGCAGCAAAGCAAAGTTCGACCAAGCCGTTAGCGAACTGAAACAACAAGGCTCCAACACCGATGCTGTTTCTTTTCTGGCTCTTGACCTCGCTTCTCTATCGAGCATCAAATCTGCCGCCAAAGAGTTCCAGGCGTCCTCCACTCGACTCGACATTCTTGTCAACAATGCTGGTATCATGATGACTCCAGAAGGCCTCACTAAGGAAGGCTACGAGATCCAGATTGGCACGAACCATATGGGTCATGCTTTTCTCACCCATCTTCTTCTCCCGACTCTTGAAGAGACAACCAAGACCAATCCTGATGTGCGGATCGTATTCGTTTCTTCTATGGGAGAGAGCATGGCCCCCAAGAATCCATACCAGTTCGACCAATTCAAAACCACCATGTCTAACATCTCTACGACAACGCGCTATGCTATATCGAAGCTCGCAAACGTTCACCACGCCGCAGCCCTTGCCGAACGATATCCCAAGATCAAAGTCATCAGTATCCACCCAGGAGTCGTACGCACGAACCTCACGGCACCGATTATCAGTAGCAGTCTTATCATGGGGACGCTTACACGGATCGTAACGAGCTTGATCGCTGTTGACTCTGAAAAGGGCGCCCTAAATCAGTTATGGGCAATGACTGATCCTAAAGCTGAAAGTGGTGTTTTCTACCATCCTGTAGGTGTGACGGGCAAAGGAAGCAAGCTGAGTCAGGATAAAGATGCTCGTGAAAAGCTTTGGGAATGGACGCAGCAAGAGATTAAGCAGCACCTTGGCTGAGGGAGTTATATAGCGAAGTGAATGTTTGTCAGAGTAGTAGCCTTTTCACTATTAATATTAATCGTTGATCGCTAATACTAGTTGCGTGGCGCCAAATATGCAGCTTTCTTACTGACAGTGAATGGCTGGTGAACATTGCTTCGTTTGTGATTGTTACACATGCCAATGCTCATATGTTAGTGAGTCACAGAAGCTTGAGGTCTA
Organism: Fusarium sp. NRRL 25184; assembly: GCA_013755755.1. Classification (NCBI taxonomy): domain Eukaryota; kingdom Fungi; phylum Ascomycota; class Sordariomycetes; order Hypocreales; family Nectriaceae; genus Fusarium; species Fusarium sp. NRRL 25184. The sequence goes on along the minus strand of JABSSZ010000573.1, from coordinate 39,825 downwards.
TAAAACCCCAATCGCCGCGTTCGCATACCCGCGTCCTTTCCAAATTAGCCTCTAAAAGCATCATTAATCTGGTCCCCTCCAAGATAGACATATAACTTCCAGTGCAACTCTCAGTATTATGCCTTCTCAACCACAGCCAGTGCCTCCTCCTCCTCCTCCCAAACCGAAGCCTCGCCCTGGGCCCAAGCTATGATTTTGTGGGAACTCAATTGAGTTACTGACCAATAAGCGATTGGCAAGGTGATTTGGGTAGGGAGAAAGGACGCGCGCTTCTGATCGTTACTCGTCCTAGGTTTCTTAAGTACCAGACTAATTGCTCGTCCAAATACAGCTTGAATTAGTCTTGAGACCAGAATAGATAATCCAATTTAAACTCTTATCTCGGTGCCTTCCCCCTGTGTACGGTTAGTCTAATACATGGCCAAAGTGATGAATGATGAGGAAACCCATCACACCTTGATTACCTGGCATCATCCGTATTTCATCATTCTGGATCCCGAGTCGCAAACAGGCTTTCAGAAACAGAAAAAGCAAGAATTAGGCTCTCGAAATTCTCTGTAAACGGAAATAAATTTATCTTTATACTACTGATGCAAGTGGCGACTTCAAGACTCAAACTCGGCTTCCATTGCTAGAACGCCCCTGTATCGCATCTTACCCTGACGAACCTTCTCTGTTCCCTCATTAATGCTATCTTCGGTAAACGGAAAGGTCTCGATGATCGGTTTTATTTCGCGGAGCGCTGAGACGTTGAGCATCTCGCAATGAACATTCGGGGTAGCAGGAAGACTTCTCTGGATCCGGATCGAGTTCATCAGAATCCGTAGGGGCATCGCAGCTTGGAAGTATAAAAGTAACGACAATTATCACATCATTCCATCGAACCAGCGACAGGGCCAGTCTTATTTTGCATAAAGATCATAATGAACTCAGCGTTACGTTGATGGGACTTGCAATGACGACCGTTATTGAACAGTTTTCCTGTGTAAATTTTAATTCTAACATACTATCTCGCATCTGGTCATACTCTACCTTCATTTGCGGAACAAGACCAGCAATCTTCGCTGCTGGTTCCCAGCTGTGATCTTTCTCATCGTAGCCAACCCACTGGATCTTATAAGCAAGCTTTTTAGCGCGTCTCCTGCTATGATCGATCATGCTGCCGTGGTCAAGGATCGCAAAGACGTGGTACAAATCGAATTGGGTGGCCCCGTCGCGTCCCCCCTTCTTTGCATCCCAGTAGGCATAGACAATTTCTGGTTGATAGCCCTGTAGTGCAAACTCGGGTTCCCATGACTCCGCGCCGTCATTACACTCTACAGTGAACCATACAGTGTGAACACATCGAGCAAGAATGTGGGAGGTAATCCGAATGGCTTGCAGACCATGGGAATCTCTTTCGTCCATTGACGAGAGTCTGAAATAGGTCAGCACTTCTTTGGTAGCTGGCTTCTCGTCAAAGGTTCCCCTATCCTCAGAATTCTCAAACGTACCCGTGTTTGCTGTTGATTCTGAGTCTGAGATCGCCATGCCCTCAATTCGTCCATTCATACTGCCCAATCTTGTAGTCGCACCGGAACTACCACTCGTTCGATAGAAGCTCATCTTGAAATTTGGGTTGCGACCGATGCGGATGCGAGGATGCGTGGTAGTTGTTGGGAGAGAAAACAAGCCGGTGGTATACAGCTAATGAAGGTGGATTGATGGTTAGACAGAGGGAACTAGCAATCGAAGTCTTTTATAACGTAAGTCAGGTTAATGCTCACAAGAGTAGCTATTATGAATATCTTATGTTCACAATATGTTCTGGTTTAGTGGACTGTTCTTCTGTGGCCTGTGCCATGACTTTACATGGCGCGTTCAGAAGCTTTGTCAACAGCGCCTTTGTATGGGTACGTTGGATGAAGCTAGTTAATGACCTGTCAGGTGTTTGAGTGGCATCTCAACATGTTCCTGTCATGCGATGATGATTCAGTATGGAGGTCAAGTACCTGTTGCTGCGAGCTTCCTGACTTCCACATTCGCGCACTCTGTATGTTTGCCACTCTTTTTGCTAGGTTTTTCACACCACACGAACAGAGCGCCCATTCAGCATATTATTCAGTCCGTCACAACATCAATGGGCATCAATTTTGGTTATCTAATCAACAAAATTCCTCGAATGTTGATCACACTTGATCTCATCGTATTCGCTGCTCTTTATGTTTGTTTTCATCATTCGAAGTCTTGGCTTTTTCGACCTTGACTTTAGGTCCTGTATGGTAGACTGTAGTCATAGGCTCTCAGTCATTAGCCTCAACAGCAAAGAAGCGACTTAGACTCTTTGGATGCCAGAGACTCTATGGAGTTGATGCCTGCCTGTAAGGTTAAACTTTAGGCTGCTAACACAGGTGATGAGGACATCATATTCTTTTTCACGATATACGCTTCCATCCAAAAAGCTTCCATAATGACCAGATGCCAGAGACTCACACTCTATCTTCGACGTGATTCGGAATAAACAAAGCTCTGCAATACTTTTCAAGTGCCAGTGCCAAACCTTCACAGCCTTGGATAGGACCTATATATAAAGCAGACGTCTTTCGCATTGCCAAGTGTCTCTAAGACTCCCCACAAAGACTACCACGATACAAGGCACCTCCAAAGATAAAAACTACTGACATTACAACATACAGTAACCTCAAATCCCACCGCACACGATGTGCACTGTGATATATTATGAGCGGCTTTGCTACTGCGGTAAGGATATGGGAAGTACCCAGGAGTGGGACTGTTGCGCAGAAGGTGTTCAGCTCAACGGCTGGAGACATTGTTTTGTCGGCATTCATAGTGCTGGCCGTTTTGTTCCGATGGAATGTTCTCCTTGCAGAAGGAGAAGAGAGGATATGGAGAGAAAGGCCAGGGAAGCTAGGGAACGAGGAACATCATGAAGTGGTCGCGACAAGAGCTTAGCCTTAATATTTGCAGTAGTTTGCATCGAGCTTATCCTCTCTAGGCAGATTGCCTTAAATAAGATATAGGGAACGCAGCTGTGAAGCTCTCGCCTTACCCTGAAGGGACCGTCACCAAGCCTCTTCCAAGCTCAGACAAGCAACAGAGGCCTGTTCTAATCCTTTTCTTGAGTCCTTTGTTCCTAAGGGTTTAATAATCAGTTGGCAATACACAAAGCACATAAGTTCTTTGTTTGACTACGGGTCCATTATTCATATATTTATGTACTGAACGACAAATACTCAATTTCTACAGTTCGCAGTGATAGCATTCACCATTCAGTAGCACAAAAAACTGCATAAGTTGTGAGCCAAATGTGTTATTCGCAGTTGAGACTTGTGGCTGAGAGCTAATATCACCACGGAGAACTTAGTAGCTAGTGACATTACTAAGTGACAAATACTTCAGAGGCTGTCATTAGCTGCATTTTGCATTCCGATTGTAGCCAGGGGAAAGCTCTTGCGGATCTTTTCCCGCAAGCTTGTTTAGATCCTGTGCCAAGATTCTAGCATCACCCGAGTTTGCGGAACCCGTCTTGGTATGACGACACCGCAAATGCCATTCTTCTGCCCATTCACAATGGCGTTGCCTAGAAAGTGTCGTGAACGGCAAAGATCTCGCCCACGGCAAAGATCCAGTTCACGGTGAAGAGCGAAACCGCGACAGGTCATTGCTCGCGTGTTGCAAAGAAGCAGTGATTATGAGCAAGTTCGGCAACAATAATAGCTCCGATCAATTCGGCGAACATGACTCGAGCGCATAAATATAACACATCCCGCTTTGACAATAAGGCTTGCTAAGTGGATCGCGGATCTTTAGTGACCGCATCGCTTGGAACGGGCGACAGAAAGAGATCGCCTCTAAAGAGCAGTGGCTATTTTGTCTGACATTTGGGGGATCCATAACTGCCGAGACCAAATTAGCAATTTATTGATCGCCATGAATCAGTGACCAGCTCATGCTTGCACTAATCCGTCGATCCTCCACTGAGCTTGAAGAAAACGCCTACCATCCCAATACGTGATTCTGCAGCTCTACAGTTAGTCTATTTCTCTCCTCTCCCTAGGACCTTATTCTTACATGACTCCGCTCCCAATCTACTGGAGACAAGTCCCAAACTCTGATGGTTTTGCTAAGGATTTGCATCGGCAATCTCTCTAGCCAGGCTAAAATTTGCCACGTGGGATCCATGGGGGATAAACAATTAGACACAGTAAATGACTTCTCAAATTCCCTCATATTCCTCCCCCTGTCGTTATCACAGCTGTCTCTTCCCACCATGCTGCATACCAACTGAAGCATGCATCTGCTGCTGTTGCTGGTGACGTGGGCGTGTCTCGTATGCCAAGTATTCTGTGCTGATGTCTCGGACTTTCTGACAAAGATACCAGACTGTGCTGTATGTCTTTCACTTACCTCAACCGAAAATTGCTGATTTCTTTTAGGGAAGCTGTCTTGTCGATCTCGTATCAACATCAACCTGTGGCCTCGACATCCAATGTCTTTGCGCCGACCCGAAACTCAAGACACAAGTTGCAAGCTGTGTTCAGGAGAAATGCCTGCCGAGGGACTCATTAGGTGAGTGTGGCGAACTGGGTGATGGTTGAATGCTAACGATTGCAGCGACGCTCAATGTCACCTCAGTTGCTTGTGATTTCCCGGTACGAGACAAACATGCGCAATTCGACATTTTGGCCATTACGTTGATTACTATCACGGCGATTGTGGTTGGTCTTCGGTTTTGGGAGAAGCTACGATATGAGAGGAAGTTCAGGCTGGACGATTATCTCGTCGTAGCTGTCTTTGTGAGTCTTTGTCGACGGCAAAAGAGTGCCCTACTAATTACAATAGCTACTTGATCTGGGGAACACTATTATATGTGTTCATGGCCGTAAGTCATCTTTGAACTTGGTGGGTTTAATATTGACAGCGGATAGTTTCAGGGAATGGTCTCGGGAGAGACGCATGGCTTTTCAGCCCAGACACGATCAACAGCTATCTCTGTGTACGTCACGTCACCCATCGCGATCAACTGCGCCTCTAACAGTTTCAGTACCTCTACATAGGCCAAACCCTCTACGCCTCCGATGTCTTCCTGACAAAAATATGCGTCGCCCTCTTCTACCTTCGAATCTTCGGCGTCGGAACCGTCCGACGTCTTATATGGGGTACCATTGCTGTTACAGCCCTGGGCTGGGTCGTCTTCGATATATTGGCTATCACACAATGTCAGCCGATTAGCTTCTACTGGACGGGATGGGACAAATTGCATGAGGGACATTGTCTTGGCGTCAATCCATTGGCCTGGTCCATCGCAGCCGTCAGTATCATCCTAGACGTTTGGATGTTGGCCATTCCTATCTGGCAGCTGGTTCGCTTGCAAATGAAGTGGCAAAGGAAGCTTGCTGTAGCTATCATGTTTACGGTCGGTACTTTGTAAGTTGCCTGCTCGTATTGTTGTTTCCAACAACTAACGTAGGTAGTGTCACCATCGTCAGTATCCTGCGACTGCGGTACTTGGTTGCTTTTGGAAACTCTCAGAACCCAACCTGTAAGTTCATCAACCTCTTTCTTGGCAGTCACATCTGACATACTGCAGGGGACAGTTTCGAGACCTGTTACTGGTCAGTCATTGAGATCAACGTTGGCCTATGGTGTGTCTGTCTTCCCGATCTCCGAATGCTTATCCTCAAGGCATTCCCAAGACTTGGTAGCTCTGTCGACTCAGGCCCCAGAAATCCTTACCAAGGATCATCTGCACCCAGGCAGCAGGGAAGAAGTCAGAGTACCTCGCGTCATACCGAGAGTACCATCTACAAGGCAAAACCGATTCAGGCGCAGCAGGAAGCTTCGTCAAGCACGGCGGAGCTGGTTGATATGACAACATTCATGAATGATAGTAGGAGTGCAGTTTAGATAATAACCAAAAAAAATTATTTATTGTTTTGGACTACTATTTTGTACAATGAAAGTCTTCTCAGTCTGCGAGGCATAAGGCATGAGCTTGGAAAAGATCTCTCACATCCTACAGAGAACAATGCCCAACATCTTGAGACTCGCATTATAATTAAACCCAGCTTTCACTAAGCTTTTTTCGTCAAGAAAGGCAAGACTGTTCCGGACAGAGGAATGGATGCGCTTAGTCAATGACGCATCGATGGTCGCTTCAATCCACTCCGTCAATCCCACTAGTCACTTCTGAGCTCCTTTGCCATTGCCTCACTATAGCCTCCCGATTACTTCCGCGAGCTGGGTCTAGATTTGTCACCGAACTCACGATTCAAGGTTTTCGCGCTTCTTGAAGATCCCAAGTGGCAAGGGTACAGATGATATAGCCGCTGGAGGTAATAATGCAGCACAAGCAAAGATGCCTCTTCACTGGCGATTGAGTGCGGCGGTCTCCTTAGCCGTTTCAGCCGTCAGTTTCTTCTCATGTTTCAACCAAATCATTTCACGAACCTGAACGGCAGTCCGACCAATAAGCTCAACAATGATAACGACAACAATCGGCGTCGAATCTTTGTTGCGACACTGGATGCATAAGCTGATACGCGCCAAAAATATTGAAAAGTTCATATTGATTGTTCGTCAAAGAACAGATGAATAAAATTGCATATTTTAATGAATGGCTTTCTATTCTAACACCGGTGGTCTTACGGATGCTGCCTGTGCAATATATCCCATTGATCCCGGTCTGTTCAGTTGATCCATACCCGTTGTACCTGGACAGCCGTCAACTGTCCACCCAGGGTGTTCAGCTATGAATAAGCCCCAGTGCAGTAATACAATGAACAATAAATACTTCACTTTCCAGTAGTAATTATAAAATGGTTCAAAGCCCGCCGTCATACAGCAGTCCATCTACTCACCCAAACACCGACGCCATCACTACAGGTAAGACACCTTCCAACGATCAATCTCTGAATTACTTCTAGCCCCAAATTCTACAACATGGATCATCTTCAATCTACCAAGTCCGCCTTGCAGCAGGCATTGGCGGAGGTCGAAGCAGCCATTGCGTCTCTCTCGACTGCACCTGGGGATAACGAAGAGGGCAGCGAACCTCTAATTGATTTAGAGTCTGACAACGGACTTGGCGAAGACCAAAATGATGACACTTGGACATTCAAGTCATCAGTCCAAATTACTCGAGAACAAGCTCCGGCCAAGAGAAGTCTTGACCCACGATTTCAACAGGACAAATGGATCCGCCCTAAGCCTTCGGGCCGTTCTTGTTTTTCTCACTGTCTTCTTCATTGGGCCGCTGCGAATGCTGCAGAGGATTAGAGAGTAGAATACCCAGTACTCACGCTTCGACATCGCAACGATGACTTTCCCCCTTGTTTTTCCGGGTTGACATGTGAAAGCGGTCACTGGGAGCTCATCGATGATTCTTCTCCTGAGAGGGAATATGGATGCATTGACTTGCAGCTGATATGCATGCGCACTAAGCATGTTAAGAGGCAAATGAGCAGCATGCCCACTGATGTCTCCGACTTCCATGACTATGATGATACAATCATTAATCTACCATGCCAACTCTTCAACGATCTCTTGCCTGACTTCAGCAGTGTCACAAAAGCAGGCTATGAAGTGGTAGTCTTTCGCCTTGTTGAAATCTGGGAGGACGATGAGCCTGCTGATTGGGTAGAGGACGGAGTGTGGATGGATAGCCATGGCCGCCTGATTGAAGATATGGATATACCTGGCTGGGCATAAGACACAGCCTATGTAATTGTCTCTATTTTGTAACAGACAGGTAGGAACCAGAGCACCAAAGTTCGGGCTAACAAATCTTACTAGTATAGAGAATCTGCAGGCAAGTGAAGTAGACGCATATGAACTTCGTTGAGGATATATAAAAAGAGAAAATAAAAAACGCTGCGTCCGGCGCAAATGTAAACAGCAAAAGTAAAATACATATTCAATGCTGTGTCTGTTATGAGTGTGTACAGCCAGCTATGTCTAACTTGAATCTATCTGTCTCGTGAGAATTTATTATTGTTAGGGTAGAATCTGTAGAATAAATCGTCCTCTCTTCCCGCTTCGTAAGGTCAACGAAATCCAGGATGAGGAGGTATTCTGGCCACCTCTTCCAGATTCCCTGTTTCATTACTGGAGCGAGTTAAAGCACAAAATTTAAGAATTGGCTGATTGATCTTCAGAGGCAAAATCGTGATTCATTCAAAGTATATCTACAGCTAAAACCGTATAAAGTCCAAGTTCCTCCGTCCTTACTGAATGGCAGCGCGACAAGCAGACAACTGAGTCTCGCACTGTCCAACACCTCCCGCAAGTTGACCAGAGTTGGCAGCATTCGCACAAGCATTATGTTGAATATCGCAAGATCGACCGAGAGCAGCACTCTCACCAATGAAAGTGTTTCCGTTGACAGAGAAAGGCCTCTCGGCAGCTGATGAGATGACGGGGGGAGGTGCGCCGCCAAGTGTACCAGTGAAGGTCTGGACGTTCACACCCTGGGCATTGTTGGCAGCACCGGTGGCCTTGGCACTAGCTCCGGAGGTGCGGCTGGGGAGAGGAGTCAGGGTTGCGCTGGCGAGGGTCTTTGGCTTGGCTTTGCATCCCTTTCCAGCTCGAGCTCCAGCACCTGCACCTGCACCTGCACCTGCCGTCTTCTCAGCAGCTTTGCCAGTGTTGGTAGCAGCCGGTGATTTAGCAGTAGCAGTAACTGAGACAGCATCGGTGGCGGATGCAGCACCAGTAGCAGATGCAGCGCCACCGGCGGCTCCATTGACAATGGTGGCAAGATCGGCGACCTCAGTGCCAGAGGCAACAGAGAACTTAGCTAGGTCAACCAGATCAGTAGCAAAGATGCCACCTGTTCCAGTGAAGGTGGGTTTGACATCGGCCACGGCAGAAGAGATTTCATCCTCTGTCGCGTCCAGAACGAGAAGACCCTGGGAGTAGATGCAGCCGAGGTCGGGTTCTTGCTCGTCACAGGATTTGCCCTTTCCGGTGGTATCGCTTTTCTAGATATTGTCAGCAGATTTACTACGCAGTTGCACATATTTACTTACATCTCCAGGTGCAAAAGTGCCACTCAGCAGAGCCAAGTTGGGGTCAGCACCAATACCAGCCAGCTGCTTCGCCAGCTCCAGAGTGACAGCTTTGTTGATAGCACCGGCGCCAGTAGAAGCAGGATCCTGATGTTGCGTAAGAGCACCAATCTCGGGATTGACAGCTGCTTCATCGCAGAGCTTGCTGGCAACACCAACACCACCGGTGTTGCGCTCAATGGCCTGGAAGAGCAGTGCACCAGCCATACCACGAAGATCGCCAATCGCCTTGGCGTTGGTAAAGGCTTGATCGGCAGTTTCCTGCTTCAAACAAGCGAGGTTGGTGACGCTTCCTGCACCCGCCTTTGCAGCAGCATCACCCAAGAGACCGAAAACAGGATCCTGGATCTTCTTGGGGTTGTTGAGTCTGAGCATCTCACCAGTGATGGTCAGGACAAAGTCGTGAGAGTGTTCCTGAGGAACCTCTCGCTTCTTGATGGATCGAGAGACATGTCTGCCTGGGGCTGGGCTGCGAAAGACAGGCGTCGCAGTGGCCAAACCGGCCGAAAGAGTGATGATGGCGACAGAAAACTTCATTGTGAAAGGGAGAGTAGTAGGCAATTAGAAATAGCAAATATTGTAATGAATGACTGTTCCTGCAGCCTGGCAAAGGAATGATAAGTAAAAGAGAAGACAAGAGCTCGCAGAGCTTGGAAACAATAAACAGAGATGAGATTGGATGAAAGCTGGATGAACAAGCACAGACATGAGGGTACCATCGCGCACTTTATACTTTGCAATCGTTTTAACAGCATCCCGAAAGTCAATCTCTCGCCGTTTTTCCAAACAGATCCTAATACGAAAATGCTCATGGCATTCACCCCTTGGGCGCTTTTAGAAACAGGAAGCAGCTTGATCCGAGAATCCAAACAGATGAGACAGTCTAGCGGGCCGTATAACCGATGGGGTTTTGGCTGGTAGTAATAGTTCGTGGGTGATATTGTTGGTGTGTCAGCGAATGGGATGTGAAACGGGGACTGTTGAGATCTGAGACGTCATGTCAAACGAGTGAGTTTGGCAATGTATGGCAGGGATGCAGGGGTTTGAGGTGCGTTACAGATGCACCAACACGTCAGAACCAGTCTGATGGGTCTGGTCGAAAAGTGGAAACACGTTCATCTCTTCTCCGTCATTGCGTATGAAAACGCGTATTATTCCAAGGCATTGAGGCCAGTGCGCGTATGGAGTTGACGTGAAGTGACGCGGAGGAGGATTTTCCTTTATCTTATCATGTCTTATCTTATCTCGCGCTGCCTTTTTGTTTCTATAAATAGTAACAAATCGGTAACTCATCTGCTTTCTTGATGTTCTATGGCCAAGGAAAGAAATACAGTACTCAATCCCGAAAAAGAAATTAAAATACACTAAAACAGAATTATTAGTTATGCAATTCGTCTTGTGTTTTATGTTCTAGGTAGCCTAAACTTAACTCGCCGCCTCCAGGGTAGTGGTCAAACTTTGCACCACAAATAAAACTACAGATATAAACAAATCATCTAATAAGAAAACGACTTTCTGATAGTCTTCTGCCTAAGACATCCTATTGGTTAGTAGTTATTTAAGACCTATTAAATCATGGCTGCAATGATAATAAAAATAACAGTTGAGCTAACCCGAAAAACTGTATTTCCCCGAATTACACAATCAGTCACGGATTGTCACTGGTTTGTTTGAAGTTGGAAAATCCTCGAAGATCAGTATGGGCGAGTGCTCATAATCAATCTGAAGAGAAATGGTCGATTGGCTTTTGTTGAAAACACTCGAGAAGAGGGTAAAGTCTAATGGAAATGAGAGAAGAGAGAAAAGGAAAGGGGAAATATGGAGTTTAGAGTTTGTGGGGCCATTGGCGTCTGCTGAGATGGCTGTTGATTGTCTTGTAGAATATTTAAAATATATGAATTCTAGCATTAAACTTTTGGTAAGTCGCTTCATTTGCTAACATGGAGCTTCTATCAATGTCCTTTTCATCTTGATGTTGGTCTCTATCCATGTCAGATCATATTTATCCCTGTCCCATCATGGACCCAGCACTTCGACAATGATCCGCAATAAATGCAACATCAACCAGCCAAGACGTTCATGTCTACCCCGCAAGCTGTCAAAAATCGCGCTTCGACAAGAACCAACTGGCTTCCTACGCAAGGCCTTATCGCCAAGTCATACATCATCATGAGCGACAAAGCCTCGTCCCCGAAGACGTCACCAAAGTCTCCTTCGCCAGGAGCCAGTGAAGTCGCGCTTCACGATGCTGGACACTGGGCTGCCTTGGCACAAGTATGTTCGTGATCCGTCGAAAGGGGCTGGGACTGATGCGTTGTGCAGGATGTGCAGGACGATGATGCCGACTCTTCACTTGGGGTCGATACAGAGTCGTCGACGGCTTCGATGACGTCAAGTATTCTGAACTATAGAACTATTAAAGGACGGACTTATCACTCTGAGAGAGGAAATGCGGAATATTGGTGAGTTATGTATGGCTGCTTACTGCATAAAGCTAACGCGTGATGTGCAGGGCCTCAAACGATGCCCAGCAGAATGAGGCGATGGATATTATGTAAGAGTTACAGGGCTGGTTCAGATAGACACTGACGCGTTTCAGCCACCATTTTCTGGTTCTCATACTAGACGGTAAACTTCACCTGACACCGTTGAAGGACGACATCAAGGTAAGCTTGCGACCCTCGTGCAAGACGACGTATCTGATTTTGTCAAGTCTGTGCTTGATGTAGGCACTGGGACAGGTATGAAACCACGACATTGGAACGAAACACTTACTCATATGGTTGGCGAACAGGAATCTGGGCAATGTACGTGTACTGTTTCGACGTGGTCATATTGTTGGCTAACTGTCTAGTGACTTTGCCGATGAGCATCCCCAAGCCGAAGTGATCGGCACAGACATATCTCCCATCCAACCAAGCTGGGTCCCCCCCAACGTCAAGTTGTAAGTTCTTCATCCATAACACCTCGACGACAACTCGATTGAGTCATCAGCTGACAAAAGCAGCGAGATCGAAGACTGCACTCAACCATGGACCTTCTCCCCCGATTCATTCGACTTTATTTACATGCGATATCTCTACGGTTCTATCAGTGATTGGTCAGCTTTATTCCAAGAGGCATATCGATCATGTAAGCCAGGCGGTTGGGTTGAGAGCTATGAAGCGTCGGCTTGTCTTGAAAGTGATGATGATACTGTCAAGGAGGGTAGTGCGATGAGTGAATGGGGCAAGTTCTTTATCGAAGGTGGAAAAAGACTTGGAAGAACTTTTACCATTCTTGATGATGATTTGCAAAAGAAGGGAATGGAAGATGCAGGGTTCACAGATATTCAGACTCGGGATTTCAAGGTAAGTCCTATCTCAGCTGTCCGCTTTGGTATGTCCTGGAACTATGGCTGATGTGGACGTGCAGCTTCCCATCGGTAGCTGGCCAAAAGATCCCAAGTTGCAGGAAATTGGAAATTTCGCGTTTGCTGCCATGGATCAGGATCTTGAGGGCTTTGTTTTGTACATGGCGAGCGTCGTGTTGGGATGGTCGCAGGATGAAGTCACGGTTTATTGCTCGCAGCTTCGAAGGGAGTTGAGGTCGGGCAAGTATCATCCTTACTGTCGACTTAGGCTTGTGTATGGAAGGAAACCGGAGTAAGCGCACTTGTATATGTATACTGCATTGGGTTGGAAGCGTTTGTTAGTATATTAGAAGTAGCTTCTGATGCTTGCTTGGGTGTCCGAACGGGGGCATGAGATAGATAAGACGCAGATGAAGTTCAATTGGCGTTCCAAATCGTGTATTGCTCGTCGCACTAACTGTCAATAGCATTTCACTCTTAAAGCTTCTTCTCAGTCGCCGAATGATCATGGTCAATTGACGGCCTGCACCGTGATCACAGAGAGTCTCGTCCAATCAAAACATGATGATAATAAGCCAATCAGTTGGATGTTGCGGCCCCACTATATCCAGCGTGTCTCAGCACTCAACGCGCTGAAAAAGTGACGTCACTCGAACGCGTCTGATCTCGCAGCCCATTATGTACACTTTCTCTCTACAACGATCTCATCGATTAGCAGCATCGCGGTGTACGCATATAATGATCTGGAGCGTAAATTAGGAGATCTGTAGGATGAGATAGCGGTTGCTTGTGATGAGTTACGTGCCAAGAATCAGGTCCTTGATCGGTGGGAGAGTGTTGTCAGAGATGAAGAATGGGAGGGCATTTTGGCCGACGAGTTGTGACTCAACTTGTTGGATTGACGTGAGGTCCGAGACAGAATCTGAGAATAATACTGCCACAGTGGTAGCAAAGGCTAACTGTAGTAAGTCTAAGCATCCGACTGATGGGAATGCTTAAATGCATTTAACTTTCATCTCACACGTTAATTTAGTTTAGGGTTTTGCAAAACTTGATCAAATCTCAGCGAAACATTCATGTCGATTGCTTGCCTGCGCAAAGTATATTATAATTTCCCTTGTACCTGACTATAAATAGCGGTTTCCTGGCACCCGATCTTCCTGCTCTTCTCTCCCTCCTAAATAACCCCCCCTCTCTCCAAGGCTCGTTTTTTTCGCATACAGGTGTCTCTTTCACCGATCCCAAAGTCTTCCAGCTTACATTACACATCAACATATCAACCCCTCGACTACCAGCACCATAAACTACGGCAACTTGGTCGATACTGTCCGCCATGGCGGGCTTAAGATTCTCAGCTCTCTTCGGCCTGAGACTGCAAGCTTCGGAACCACTTTGATATTCTTTGTGGTGTTGATATGCACAATTCCCATCGCCACTCTCGTCTTGGCCATCTTATCAAATCACTTATCAGTACGCTATGGGAACGCCTTACCCTCCTTGGGCTGCGAAATACTCCTAGATGTCTGTACAGGGATATTCTCTACATACCCGAAACATACTTGGTCCACCATTCTTACGACTGCCCAATGGGAGCTAGAACTAGAGATACGAACACTGTTCCGATTAGAACAGAACCTCAGCATCAGGGTGCGCGCACAGCTCGGTCTCCACATGGACCAAGCTGCAGAAATCGCCGAGTGGGCTGTTGTGCCGCCAGCAATTGTTCGAGACAGAATCAACCACCGTAAGGAAATTCTGAGGACGCGAAAAATAGCCAGCAAAGTGGGAGTCCGAAGAGAGACTTACTCTCGAGCATTGGGATACATTGAAACGCTTAAGGAGAGAAAAAGAGGCCACGCGATCTCGTGGCGGGACTAGTTCCTCGCTTCTTGCATCTACACCTATTGTGTGCTCCTGTGGTTCTTCGATTTGGCGTCCGCTTCGACCCGGGCGGTACTGAGCTTTTTTGAATGGGTTCTTGTTTTTGTAACTGAGCCTTGAGATACGGAGCTCAGATTGGTGATGACGCGTTTGTGTTCTGAGATCCTGTATGATAAGACTTATTGATCTACAAGACATATTTGGACGACTCTGACCTTCTCGGTGGATTCGTACCAGCTTATCATAACGACCAAGCTTGAAGATTCATTTTTGTAACATAAATATTTTATGCAAACGTTTGACCTTAGTCAAAATGCACACGCTATCCTCTTTACCCAGCCCCTTCCTCCTTGCCCTCTGTGACAAAGCCGACAAGTATCTGCGACAAAGTCAAGCCGCGCAATCCGCTGCCGGTGCTACTCTCGCCCAACTCCAAGGCAATCTGTAAGCATTCAACGCAGCGCGCGACTCGTCAAGGTTAGGTGTAATACTGTCTCCATTAAAGTCTTGCGGATCGAAATGCTTAATGGAATCAAGTTTGTATCTCATACCTTAAACTTTGGTTATGAAACCTTGTGAATCTCTCAGCAAAATAAACCATAGGAATCATAAACTTATTACCTTAATTGTCCTTATACATTTAGGCAACTTGCTAATTTATATAAGCTCTGACTCTGTTAACTCTAGCTTACTATATATTCCTGGTTTCTCTCACCACTGTGTCTTCCTTGTCCTCTCCCTATTCTCCTATCACCACGAGTTATCTTTCACCTTCAATCAATACTTCCTCTTTCATCTCAGATCCAGTATCGAAATGTCTTCTCCATACGACAATCTTTGGCCTATCCCTAACATTAACTACGACAACTCGCCAGCTGCCCACGGGCATGGCGCGCCCATGATGCTGAGTATTCGCTTCTCGGCAGATGTTGTAGTCGCTTGGGATTACTTTCATTTCCGTATATTGAGCTACGTAGAACGCCGCTGTAGAAGTATCTTACCGTCTTTGGGTCTCGAAATACCCGGAGATGTCCTTGAAGCCCTTCTCAATGCAAAACCATGGTGCAACTGGCGCATAATCTCTGACCTTGTCATATCCGATATAAAGGTTGAGCTGAGAAAGCTTTCCGCAGAAGAAGAGACCCTCAACAGCCAGGAACGGGCACAACTTCCTTTCTACCAGGACCAGTCTGCGAAAATTGGTTGGTCTGTTATACCAACCGGTATGCTTCATGACAGGAATAATCGCCGCAAAGCACTTCTGGCGATTCAGAAAAGAGCAACTCGAATTAATGCGCGAAAGATGCTTCACTATCGAGCTTTATGGTATATGGAGATGTTTGAGGAGAGCAAAAGAGATCAGCCGATTTCATGGTGGGACATATTTCCTGCTTTTGGAATGTGTACCTATTTCATCCTCCTCTGGGTGACTGATTTGGCATTTACTCCTATCTGGGCTTTATTGGCCCTTTTTGAGTCTATGGTGGTTGATCCGCCCCCAGACCCTTTAGTTCAACAAAAGTTCAATAGTTAAGATTGTATGCTGCACTGGTCTGCAGAGTCTTGTTTAATAGGCCTTCCGGGCCTGGTATGCAGACGATCTTGGCTTTTTGAGTGGATTTAAGACAGCAGAATAATTTTAAATCTATTTTTTATTGTTAGAAGTATGAGATTTCGCACGATCGTGGGAGAACTTCCATACTGAGGCGTGTTTGGTGGAGACTTGGTAGGAAATCCCTTTCGTTTTTCTGGAAGTAATTGCATGTCACTTTCACAGACTTAAATCCGCTTGATAACTCTACAAAATATATCATACAGATTCATTTAATCTTAATTCTAAAAACTCATTCACCCGTTCTCATCCTCATTCTCATAAATCATTCCATGAGACCATACTAAAACTTCGCGTAGGCGGGAAACCCCAGTTACATAAGGGCCTGCCCACTTGATCAGTTCCTTATCTGCTATGATCACAAAAGGGAAACTGCCGTCATAAGTACAAATACAAAAAGTTTTCTTCAGAAAGCCACAAGCACAGTTCTTGCTCATTTGAGCAGGTGAATGATGTTGGGAACCACCTTTGGGTCCCCGGGGTAAATATGATGACCCTGCCGATCCATCCAGACACAATCATCAGAACCAGCAATCTTCCAAGCCAAGACTCGACCGGCAAGCCTTTTCTCAATGCCAGAGAAGTCAGGATCCACCGCCTGCTTCAGAAGTGAAATTGGCTTCAGATTAGTTCGTTCATCAAAGACGACTTCGCCTTGCTTGATCTTCTCCACAAAGTCGCGATTGGGCATGAACAGTATCACGACAGCACCCGTGTAAATGCCATCTGGGTCATATTTGAGATCACAGCGCCAGCCAAGTCGCCTTGACGAAGGAGCCGATTCATCATGGATTAGCGTGCGAGTGAGGAGACAGGACTGGCTGTTCCATTCGTCGTCAATGACGCCTTCTCTCATCATTTCATAAATATACATAGCTTCTCTGGCGATACCCTCGTTGATTGTTAAGTTTGGGTGCGGGTTTGCTGTTTCACTTGTGTCCTCGAAGGTCTCCTGCTGCGGAGTGTCAATGGGACCATCAGATGCCGCGGGCTCAAGAATCATAGACCTTCCGACAGTCGCAGTTGATGCCACGGACCGACATTGACTAGCTGTGAAAAAGGAATCATCTGAAGACCCGTCGGAACTAGACTTTGAGGGTGAATGAGTTGATGTATTAGGGTCGCTCTGGCCACAAGACTCAACGTTATCTGCCCACTGCATGATTAGACGAAGTGTGTTCATTTTGAAGATGGATACCGAACTTGGTGGCGTTGTTGAGGATTCTGTCGGTAGTTGTCAGTGATACTGATGTCGTGCGGTGGCCTTTATCATAGGGTGCAATGCTTGCACTTATAACCAATGTCACCTGCGTCAAAACCATGTCTGCTTAGCTGCAATCTTCAGCGTGTTTTTCTGACCCAGCCAGGTTGGCGCTGCTTGCTTCGCGATGATATCATGCTGTCGCGGCGAACGATATAAAGTCCCTGATGATCATAGCCATGCGTAGATAGATCATAGAGTGAACAGTGCGAGGATCCGTGCTTAGACATTTGAAACAGATACTTGGAAGTCCGTAGAAGCTCAACGGATGAACATGTGCTCTGGTGCTGCGCTGTTCGGGCAGGCTGATCCCGAACGGTGAACATTGGTTGAGTCAGGCTGACACGCCTCATAGAAATGTAACCGAATGGATTGGCAATTACAATGAGTTTATACTGGACAATAACAGTTAAGAAAACAATGAATTCTGAGCACTAGGCCCTGACATAACTCGTATAACACACTTGCTTCATCTCCATTTCCCTTATGCGCCCCAAGGCTCTGAAATAGACAAGCTATTTCCATCACTTATCAAATCTGCGCCATATCCATCCAACTACCACTTCGCCACAAAGCCATCGAATACCCTGGCTGTCAATTCAACCTCAATAACACACTTAATAAATCCAGACCCTAAAAGGTAGCATCGGCTGAGTGTACTGAGTCCAATCTGACCGATGCACCAACAAACGAGAGACAGGAAGTACATGCCCGTGACAAAAGGGAAATGAAAGAGCGGTTTGACATAGCGAGACCAGCCGATCATCGACATCGTGCCATGATATCATCCAGGGATATAACCGCTGAGACAGTTGATAGATGAAAAGAAGAAGTTGGGATTCAAGTCCGAGCTTGAGTCCATAAGAAATAGAAGTGTTTAGTCCTTTAGACCATAAAGCTTATGGGTCCGGCTGCCATGTATGCTTTATCGCGGAGTGAAGTCGGATATCACTCAGGTGAGTTCCATCAGTCTGTCAACGATATTAGAACAGCACGAATCCCTTGAAGTCAATGGTTACTCACCCACGCAAGCGGTTCCGCAGACTCCACAGTAGCGACCTGGAATAACCCAGACCTCATTTCCAGCCGCGGCGCAAGTCGGGCACCGAACGCCAGGCATCTTACTGTCGACAATAACGGTTGAAGGCATCTTGTGAAAAGAGAGAAAGATTATCAAGCAATTTGTGCTGTGTATTGAAGATGTAGATGAAGACCACGATCAAGCAGGGCTGAGGCACGGTTTTAATATCTGGTTGCTGTGCCCCTTATTTCTGTTTCGTATCTCAATACCCTAAGTAATACCCGAAACAGCGCTCCGTCCGGTTCATCCCTTCTGATGGCTTGAGACATATCGATCACATGCCATCCCAGTGTCTCTGATTCTAGATCGGTATTTGCAGATGTGAAAAAACCAGCCGCACATGCGGCTGGATACGGAGGGGCCGTCTTACAAAAAGCAATATCTTCAGCTCAGCTCAGATCTATCCCTTACATCAACCAGGCTGTGCTTGGGTGGGGGCCATACCTGACATCCCTTGCAGCGGCAATTGCATATTTGCGGCCCGGTAGATTCCGTCATCCATTCCCGGTCTGTTAATCTCCGATGCCCAGCCTCATCTCATTACGATCTTGTGTAACCGTTGAGTGGGGATGATCTGTGCTATGACGCGCGCTGAAGTTCGCTGTAGGTTCATTCCATGGAATTAAACGACGATATTATGGTTATAACCATAGCTTTCCGCGATGCTTTCATCTGGTTCTAAAATGCATTGTGCTCTGCTACACCCCCGTATGGAACCAGCTGACAGTATGTCTTTGTCTCTTGCATTTTGTCTTGTACGACAGGACACGTCTGATGGATTGAATCCATGTCTGTATTGATGCCTGGTGACCATAATTGCTTTTGGTCTTGATGCGTTTATCGAATGTGTTCTTTGTGACCTATTCGCTCCTAAGTCCCCTTGGCATATCAGCCACGAATCAAGGCTCCGAGACACTGCTACACGGCTCGCCTACTATCGAGTGCACGCCTCTCAGTTGGTCTCATATTTCCGCTACCGGGGCACAGCAAGTGCTGATGCCCGGCCGGTTGTGAACATTGGTGCCCGCTTCCCCGAAGATCATCACGACACCTTTGCGTCTTCTGACAACTCAATCATTTGCGCGTGAAATTTTGTTCTGAGTTTGGTTAATTAATTACTTGAAAGTTACTTTATTTACAGCATGATAGTGTGGTGCATATTCTCGTCAACATTTGCGATCGGCTGCCAAGATTTGATGTTCGTGTTGATACATGGGCTAATCCCAATGCTCTTTCTTTATTGTTCTCAGGTGACACCTTGGAGAGCAGGCCCTTTGTGGAACTGAGCAAACACTTTATTTGAATACGGTAAATTAGAACAGGGAGCCTGTTCTGGATACTTCACTTCGAAGATCCAGAATCTCAGACAAAGAGATCTTGAACGTTACTTAAATGCCGACATATTAAAGCCGTTGTAACGAGTATATCTTCTCGACCTTACGCAGTCGTAGTCTTCTACTTTGCTTACCCTGCTGCAATTTCAGCTTCTACTGCACCACAATCAGAAACCCTCAAAGTGTGCCTCAATGTTTTGTATCAGTATGGTCATGTCTGGATTCATGCTGTTCAAATTTAGAAACAATTTTCTGTGATCAAACTGGGTGACCTTGAGCTCATGTCTGAATACCAGTGGCGGATTGAACGAGCATCTGTGTATACATTACTGTAAGTAGTGATAATAAGATCTTAGATATTTATCAAGACCCTAGTTAGTATAATACAGAATATTTAGTTTAAGTAATAAAAGAATAAATAATCTGCAGTTACTTGGGGTTGGATAAAGGTAGGATTGCATTGCAGAAATTATAGGATCCATGTTATCTAGAACATAAGTTTGTTTTACTTCCCCCTGAGTATCTGATTACTAAAATTGGCTTCTTGGTCTAGAGGTATGATTCTCGCTTTGGGTGCGAGAGGTCCCGGGTTCAATCCCCGGAGGAGCCCGATTTTCTTTTTACTTTTTTTTCCGCATAAAATTGAGATCTGGTCAGCGATAGCTTGGGAGTATGCCTGATCGTTATTGACGTCGTAAAAGTCAGTAATTATAGCTTGATTAATCGACTTCAGTCCCAGGAAGTAATAACAGCTATTTGGTCAGAAAAATAACAAGCGCGCCTTTGGAAATGACTGTATTATTTGCCTTCGAATAAAATGCTGTAATGACTGTGAAGATGTCTGACGCTAATGAGATCTAATATGGGTATCTATAAATTCACAAAACCTCTTAACATCCCATCCCGCTTCTAATGCTTTTGCAACACCAATGTCTAATGCCATATCTTCCTTTCTCCTACTCTCCAATCGTCAGTTCCGCGTCATTCAATTGGGATTGTCAATCCAGCTTGCATATGGCACTGCACGTCGCATCTTGCGCAGGGCCTTGGAATTTCGAGATTCTCCTGGGATCCGACGGGCAGCATTCTGTCGTGCAGGCATCGAAGCTCTTGTGCGCTGCGGCTCAGGCGATGAAACGAAGAGAGAAGGGGAAGCTGTTGAACGATGACTTCGGGGGCTGATTGAGTGGTTGTTGGCGCGCCCATTGGTTATAGGTGATTGGTGGCCGGATGGAGGGGTTGTGTCCCCCCCGGCAAGTTCGTTCTCGTTCTCGTTGTCTTTGTCGTGAAGGCGGCTTTGCGAAGCCTTCTTTACCACGATGAAGTGGTCTGCTTCTTTTAGATGTGCGATGAGTGGGTTGTCAAGCTCATGGTCCTCGTCAAGGTTCTCAATGATGCCCTCATGAATGGCCAAAGACATCTCCAACAGGTAGTCCAAACGTTCTGCGTTTGTGGATTCCGCCATTGTGCGTGGGGTCTGAACCTGTAATATTTTATGCAAGTGTGTTACTGGCGGGCTAGATCGTTAGTCGAAGTTGTGGTAGCCGGGAGTTATGCAACTTACACTAAGGCAACAGCCAAGGCAGCGGGAAATGAAGGAAGAGATGGCAAGTTCAGCGGTACAAGCTCAAGAAAGTCGCTTCAGCAGTAGTGGGAAGTGAATTTGTTGCTGATTTCTACAACAGACAGGAAGATCACGATTTAAGTATATGGTCCTCAAGCATTGCTGCAGTCCCTACCCAGCGCCTCCAATACATCACAACAAAGAACAGACATTGTTTCTGCAACAGATCCCGGTATGTAGACACAATTGAAGAAGAAGTGAGTGTTGAATGAAGCACTAGTTGCTTGAAGACCCCTGCCTTTCGCGCCTACTTCATACGTGCCGCCAGAATGGTCTTTGTTGCTGAGATCGGGAAGTCCGTTAACTTCAGGGCATGTCGGTGAGAGTGACTCACTTTCCGGATTATTCTCTTAGCTCTTTGTGGCGACATACGCTAGAAACGTGCATGGGGAGGTCACGGGGAGAAGAAATGGGTGAATATTGGCTGTGGCGGCCTGGGCGTAGGGGTTGACGTGGTCCCCGTTTATAGAATATGATATGTTATAGGTGATGAGGACAGCCTGGCAGGTGGCTCTTTCGTGGAAACCTGAGGCATTAGGTAAAGCTGAAGCAGTACAGAAGCCCATTCCCCGTTGGAATGTCTTCTGCTGGCCTCCAATATTGCAAACAGAGAATGTGGTTGGAGACTGCTTTGACAATGAGGTTTTACTTAGCCGGGCACATACCACAAAATTATCATATAATTACATATACTATGTTTTATAATAGAGCCAATATACCATTAAGACGGAGGATCTGATGGTAAGGTTTACTAGTTGTTTCATGGCTATTAAAAAGACTTGGAATTCATGCAAAGGCAAGTTGTCGATAGCTTCACATTGTTGTCTTATTGCTCGTAGATGCAGGGTAAGACATTGGTTGAACAGGCGAGAGATGCACGTGATAGATAAGAGCTGATAAGAGCTGGAATCGTTAGTGCCTTCGGCGACGGAAGAACCTTAAACCAAACCCGCGGGGAAACTTGATTATATTCTAACAAGGACTGATACAACCATATGAATAATCAATATTCAGCTTTTCTTTTCCTTGCCTCCCAAAACCTTGATATTACTTATTTGAAAAACTTATACAACGCTCTCTGTGGCGATAAGTAAACCGGTGATGAAGCAGACAGCAGCTGGCAAGTCCACCACTAAAGACCTCGTCAGGTGCATCTCTAACCACAGCTCTAATGATGCCGTACTTGAAGCATTAGCATCATTGCGCCGGATTTTGGCCAGCAAATTGAGTGCCTTCGAACCAAAAATAAGGAGATGACCGGCCGCAAATAAAGTTCCGGCCAAGTAAAAGAGAGCGACAGTCTTAGCCCCAGTGCCATTCCAAGCAGTCACGGCATTCGCGATTCCGCTCGCCAAACTTAGAGTGAAACTTGCAAAGATAACGTTGGTTCCCCATGGTCCCCAGTGGGTAAACCAAAGCGGTAGCAGCTCATTTGCCTGCACTCGGTATTGACGCTTTGTCCAGCAAGAGAGGAAGGCATATTCGTCGTAAGCAAATTGTAGGCTGACTATTGATGATATGACTGGTAATAGACGGAGCAGCTTGGTTGGCAGAATGAGTCCAGAGAGGGTTGACAGTATGGCAATCGAAACTAAGAGCCATATGATCTGCTGCGATGTTTTGCTGGCCATGGTGATGTGTTGAGGGGTTTGATGGTTATAGCTTACGGGATTGACGAAGGAGCGAAAGACTCAGGATAAATTCAAAAAGGAAAATTGTTGCGATCAAGTGTAGAAGTAAATATCATAGGCAATACCAAGATTAATTGCACGGTAGCTTTAGGAGCAAAACCAGCTGGGGAAGTGTTCCTAGATAAGCTGTCTCGTCATCGCTAAGCAAGGCACCGGCTTGTGGAGGATCCATTACTAGCTCTGAGTAAGCTGACAGGACTTTGGTAGTCTAACCGGATAGCGCAACTCGTGTGCGCAGCGACCAAGGTTCACAACATGCCGAGGCCAGTAATACGTAATAAGATAGGCCACCATCTGTGGAAGAAAAGTGGTGATTCCCATCCATAAGAAAGACGGACTCTCGGATAAATCTGGAACACTTATCAGAATTACCAGAGCTTAGCTTGGCCTATTAGATAAGCTTATACTTATTGTATCTAATATATATGTCGTTATGGCTGCATCTTGGTGCGCGAAGAAGCTTCCATATCTCGCATCATGGCCCGAGAAGATATGCGCGGCCAGTGCAACCTGTTCAATTTGTCTTTCGTTCACTTATTGAGAAAGGAAATGATGCAGAAGACAAAATGGTTTTATTTTATTTTAGAAAACGAGCTTATTGGCAACACGTTAACAGAGTACGTCTCTATTCCTGAGTAAAACTATAGCAGAGGGGCAGAGAAGATCTAGATGTATGGACTATCAAACTTGGCTCTTTAGTTTGTTTAAATTCTAGCAGGAAATAATTTTGAGGCGAGCTAGACCTATGTTGAGCTGGCTGATGAGGTCTTGATTCTCTCTCAGCCAGCTAAGGGCTGTGATGGATTGACATTGGCTTCTTTGAGTCCAGAGAGTCCTGAAGACGAACAAGGTGAAGTGTCTGATGAGTAAGATTCTACGGAAGTTTCGGACACCGCCAACGTCCATACTCCTTCCAAATTGAAGGGTAAAAGGGCAGGTGATAAGGAAGACGAAGAGGAGATAATTCATCATTGATTCTCAGAGCGACAGAATATATAGATTGGTGATAAGAATATATAAGCGCACTTACAATTAATGACTAGAATGCATCATTGGCAATCATTCTTGAACATGGTCGTCACTGTCGAGGTTATCTGAGATGCCAAAGAAAGGGCAAACAGATTACGGTAGCGTGGAACTATATTGATAAGAGATGCTCTTCGACGAGATGTTCTTATGCGATAACTCAATATTATTGCGCACGCCATGGACGGGATGGCTCTTTGTTTCTGGCGATTTGGGCTTGACCACGATGTGGCGGCTAGATAGGACTATTCTTTTTCCATTCCATTAGTGGGATTAAGAAGCAGGGCACTGACATAATAATATGCAAGACATGCAACCTTGAGAACAAGATCTAGGCCTCGGTACAGGGTTTATTCAAGCTCCATCATGTCATACCTCACATCATGCTTGTTGAATTGGATGTGCGTTGCTAACCATGCAGCCCACGACGGGGCCCCGCATACTAGATCATGACTGGCAAATCTTGGCATGTGACTAGGCCGGATAAGCCCATAGCACTGTGATCTGATCATATTTAAGGACATACAATAATTAATGAGGCCAAAAACCTTTACCCCTGGAAGTAAGGCAGCGGCTAATAACATTGATGGGTGCTGCATTCAACGTCCTACGCCACGTCGTACGGGAATGGCAAGGGTATGCATCAGAATTGATTAATAAGATCGTTTATATCTCCACCATGTCCTGCTTATTGGGTAATCTGGTACTCCTAGGTGCTTTTCTCATTACTCTCGTAAATAAATATATTAGTTTTAAAAACCCTTACATTTATTTGTATCGTTACATTCAAACAAATCATTGGATATTTATCTCCAGATTCTGCTGGTTTTTGGACTTCTAAATGACTTCACTTGTCGACTGGGGCATTGATACTCAAGATGAGCCTCGTTATGGCCTCCCTTGCGAATACATGCCTGAAGGTCTACACCCATGGGATTGGCACATTTCATTCAACACTCTTTACAACATATGTGAAGTTCCTGAGCTATTGATATCGCCTTCTTCCTCTGAGTACTGCGAGAACGATCCTATTACTGGCAGCATGCTGAACGATGAGGGACTGTATTCTGCACCGTTATCAGGATCTCTGTCCAGCACGCGCGGCGTCGAAGAATATTTTCAGCCTGCAAATCGAATACAGCAAGCATGCTTGTACGAAGAAGCAACCTTGAACACTCTACAAGATCATCACGGAAGCTTAAGTATTGCCACTGAATCGACCCCAAATTCGACTCCACCTGAGGCTGAACCTGCACTGCCCACTGGTGTGAAGGTCAGCGCTAGCACCAAGACGCGCACGAATGCGGCTGAGGGGAAGAAAAGAAACAGACGAAAGCCCAGTGACGAAAAGAACGCAAGAAGGATTAAGGCTGGACTCAACAGGGAGGAGAAAAAGCGTTACATGAAGGTTTTGGAGAGGAACCGAAGAGCCGCGGCGAATTGTCGTGCGCGGAAGCAAGAGCAACGCGACAAGTTGAACGCCGAGGTAGAGAAGCTCCAAGACCGGCACAAAGAGCTTTCTGCTTCCTGCAACGAGCTGCGGGAAACAGCTTACCAACTAAAGCTCCAGCTGCTGAGCCACGGCGACTGCGGATGCGCCCCGATTCAGCGATATATCGCAAATGAAGCACAGTCAATTCTGTCGAAACTCTGATTTCGAAACAATCTCCCTCGAGCAGTCCCAACTGCATCACTGCCAGTACCAGTAGCCCGAGATGAGGACTGTACGGAAATAACGGATGGGATAAACCACCTGGCATGTTCTCGTGACACTGGAGTCTAGTGGCTGTTTTAGTGGCGGATGCTGGTGATGAGTCCCTTATCATGTCATGGTCTGGGACAAGCGTCTCAGGCTGGAGGGACGGGCGATTGCGACAGGAAAAGATGAATGCTTTTGTTCGTACGGATACTGTGGGCATTACTGCTGCATTTAAGTGACATCGAGAAGGATGGAACAAGTCATTTTTTTGTCATACGGGAAATTAGCCAAACTTTGAATACAGCAGCTTGACCAATAATTGTTGACTAGTTCAATAGCCGTCAGTAGCCGCACGCTGAGTTAATTGATAACAGATAAGCGATGTGATTTCGGGCTTTGTAAAACTGACATGATGAATATCGAACCATGTCAGTCAGATTGGTTGGCTTCTCCATACTGAGATGGAGATCACCAAGACCTTGATGGTGACGAAACACATGAAACGCAAACGCAAACAGCATGTATACCTACTAATATCAGGTGATGTGGCTTGGCTGCATCTCACCACTTTTTGCCGTTGTCGTAATCAATGCAATGCCCCGATAAGTCTTTAGCTTTGTCGGGCAGCCGGATGCAACTTCTGCGGGACCTCGACCCTCGACTGGAGCCCAGACCCGAGGAGAGTCGACACCTCGCAGCACATTGAGGTCGGATAGGGTACGTCGGAAATAATTGGGTGACAACACAAGTGGATATGTCATATCACAACATTGGCGTATCACATACCAACGCCACCAGGTCCGAGTCGTTTTATATAATCTTTGTGCCGGATGGATTGAGGCAATCTCTCCCCTGGAAGATATCCTCATCATTGGACGCACAAATTATTATGAGCACCGCTGCTATTATTCCAGACTTTAACGGCTTCGGATGGGACGGAACGCCATTTTCCTCCGAGGTAAGTAGCGGTCGGTAATCGACAGATGCAGGACAACGTGAACCCTTTTGGCATTTAGGCAGTCTCCAATCATTGCACAATCTCACCTGTTTGTGTGGACAAGACACCGGTGCTCTCACATCACCATGCCACCCCTCATGACAGCCCAGGCTGACAGCTCACAGTCGACATTCAATAACATCCTCAGTCAATTCGAACAGGGTAAGAAGTCCGTGGCTTCGTCGAATGCAGAGAATGACTCTCTACAGACCCTGTGTTCCTCGATCCCTTGTACGAGGCAACTGGTTATCATCTTCGCCCAATCTCACCCATCCCCAACATACCCCTCACTCACCTGCCATCCAACCCCTCTTCAAGTGAGCTGCACAAGACAGGAAAAGCCTCTTCTTATATAACCAATCGCTGTATTGGGAATGATGACCTACCTGCACAGAGCGGAAAAGGGCCGCAGTCGAAGCATCACAACAACAACCTCGATTCACCCAGGGCCGATATGAACCAGGCCAAAGCCCTGACGCCAGCACTTACTGCGAGGCCTTTGGAGCGACGCGACTCAACAATTAGCAATGAAGAGAGCCTTGTGCGCATGGGAAAGACTTCCCCTCGAGTGAAGATGCGATCGGCATCCCATAGGCCAAAAAAGGTCAGCAAGAAACCCGCACTCCCATCGCATGTCGTTCAAGCCAGGGAGTGCCATAACAATGTTGAAAAACATTACCGAATCCGCTTGAAGCTGAAATTTGAGCGACTGTTGGCTGTGATCCAAGCTTCAGAGGCGAAGGACGAGTCCGGCGACGAAAAAGGCGGGGAAGCACCGGACTGTGGCTACAGTCGAGGGGAGGTGTTGGACTTCGCAAGGCAGCGCATCCTCGCCCTCGAGGAGGAGAACAGACACCTGTCTGATCAGGTACAGCACCTGGAAAGGAAATTTACGATCGTATAATGACACAAGAGAAGCTGCATGTCGGCAACGACAACATGTACATAGGTAGTGCTATGAGATGTTTGTGGATGTGAGTGTGGCAAACCACTCACTTAATATATGTGTTTGCTGTACGTGAGACACAGCGAGGTCCGTGCGCGACACCTGCAGAAACTGGCGAACAACTTCTCCGTGGCGGAAAGGTTGTCCTTGTTGCTACATATCTTTGGTGCTCGATATCAAGGCTGGCACTATCCACCGGGCTCAAACTGGAGCCCGTAGAGATGGTAAGCCTCTATATGGTAATCTTGGAACTAAAAGATACTAAATTCGACTGACATCGGCAGAATATGGTTGAGTTTACTAGCACATTCGGCAGATAGTAACGCCTTGTAACTGGTCAATAGAAGACAGGATTCGTCCTAATAGAATATCTAAACCATATCTCCCCGCCTATCATATAAGTGGGCCTGCTGTGGCCTTTCCAGTCTACAAGCGTTGATAACAAAGTTATGAATACACACAGGGCACGTATCGTGTTCCGCAAGGTACCATGCTGCGATACAATCAGAGTGGAAGACATGCTCACAATCCAATTGGCGAAGCATGTCCGTGTCCCTGACCTCACCCAAACAGATTGTACTAGATTCAGGGCGGGTGATTAGTGAGTGACGAAGACTGGTGACGTGTCCAGGGACATACCATGTCATGTTCGCGGCTGGTACAGCCCAAGAGGCGTGAGCATGACTCATGATGCTCGACCTCATGTCTTTGCTGGTCCTTGGAGGTGCGAGGGAGTCCAGGTACGGCAGGTCCCGACGCTGCGATGCGCTTGATGATACTGTAGTAGGCGATGTTCCTCCAGAGGATACAAGAGACCTTGGCCTTGCCAAACTATAAACTCTTTGAGACCATCAATCTCTGGAGCTCTTGGCAGTCAACAGGCGGCAAGACATACTTGGGTATTCCTATCAAGAACATGATTGTCAAAGCCATAATCGGGAGCAGGATGGCACACAACCACGCCAAAATCCCATTGCTTGGGGCTGAGTTCTCAAGGCTGCCTACGTCGACGGTGTAAGGGCTAGACATGGTTGCAACAGCATGAGGTACAAAGATGCTCCAGCGCCAGGGGGAATGGCAGGGATGCTGTGTTTGATATGACCTTTGACCTTTGACCTTTGAACCTTCAACAAAGGCGCGATCTAGACCTGTTACATGGCTAAGGGTCATGATCTGATATAATTGGCGTCAGCATTTATTTAGCGTCTGTGGCGTCGGTATCATACTACGAAAGCAGCGCAACATGGTATGATAGAAAACCTTCTTTCAACCGATCACAGATCGCAGAGATCCGTCCGGCGGCACCCTGTCCTCTCAATCTTCTGAATTGCGTGCTTAAACAAGTGACCGCACACCAATCCGTTGTTGTGGCTGGCATATGATGGTTAAGCATATGACAAGAATAAGCAGCCTTTACATCAAAAACAAATCATGTGAGGATATTTTGTTGACAAATCACAAGATTCTGGAGGGTTGCAGTGGCCCTCCAGCGTGACGCCTTCACGACATAACGAGTGCGAAGTAGTTGAGGCAATACCCACCATCTGGCTTCTGTCATGATATGATTTCCTTGAAGTCGAGATGACGATCGATTAGTCGAGGATATTTATGTAAGGTCCCTACCGTTAATTGCAGTGCCCTCGATTCAATAAGCACCCTATTCATGAGGAAATTACTACACGATCTGTCCAGAGACTTACTATCTACATGAGTGTTCTTCATCATGAAAAACAGTTCTGAGCTCCTCTATCACATCATCTTGACGGTCATCGACTTTCACCTCGAACCATCAGGATCCAAACGATTTATCTACATTCTCGGCACACGCGCGACGATCGAAGCCGCCAAGAATTCGG
The DNA here is from genome assembly GCA_013755755.1 of Fusarium sp. NRRL 25184. Lineage (NCBI taxonomy): Eukaryota > Fungi > Ascomycota > Sordariomycetes > Hypocreales > Nectriaceae > Fusarium > Fusarium sp. NRRL 25184. The sequence goes on along the minus strand of JABSSZ010000573.1, from coordinate 10,397 downwards.
CGTTTAGTGTTCTCCATACACTAAGATACGAGCCTGATGACTTCAGCGAGTACGCCGTCCATTCAAGTCATGTCGGAACATGGGATCACGGCGAGGGCGTTCTCATCTACGCCAAAGCTCCCGCAGGTCAGGTATTCCTTGTATCTATCCAGGCAACGCCTAACACCGAACTTCTCCAAGCCGATCAGGACGGTGCTCTTCTGCTACCCCATGGAATACCGTCGCTTCACTACGTAACGCAGACCGTCATCGACTACAACAAAGACCGGACCGGTTGCGTGCAAGAGATGCAGATAGAGGGGACATTTGTTCGCCGCGCTGATGCCGTAAAAGCAGCACGGAAGCTGCTTGACCCCCTCGACTATGTAGAGTACGATACGCCAAAGAAGATGAAAGGGGAGTGGCCATATGGGGAGGACGTACTTGTTCATGCAGTCGCGGAGAACGGAGAGAATACCACTATTGAGATTAAGTCTGTTGTTGATACGCACCACAAGCATGGAAAGGATATCTAAAAGGGATTCGTTGGTCAAAAGGGGTTGGCATAGTGAATTAGTAAGGCATTGATTCACTGCTTGGGTATCATGAACTTTGGTTGAGAAATTGTATAAATATGATGGCTGGATTAGTCTCTTTTTTCTTGCCTCTCAAATTGAACACTTTTTGGAAGTCTCTTTCAGCGATCTGACAAAAGAAGATATTATTAGCCCGGTATGCCTACATGACTATATACTGTACTGTCTACTGCTATCAAGTAGCAATATGGCCAACTATGACTTGGAAAGTAGGCCATATGTGCAAATATCCTTAGTTTTGTATAAGAAATTATAGCTTCAGACGCGCATACAATAAGAGAAAGCACGGTTAAGCATAATTTAAATCAAGAAGCTAGTAAGAAGGAGTTGATAACAGACTTTCACTAGCCAGCACAAAGATTGACATGAAGACGCGTTGATCAGCGCATTCGTATACTGCACTGTGACGAATTTCCACTTTCAAATGTCAAAAACATCACTAGAGAAAAATAGCAAGGCAGCCACCATCCTGAGCCAGTACCAGCCATAAATGATTTAGAAGTTAAAGTCAGGGGGCACCCGAAATGGCGAACCATTCTGTTTGTTAAACAGGCAAGCCGTCTTTGTAGGACAGGCACCGGCGAACTAAAGGGCAGACGGCCTCAGTTTACTTTATCTTCCTTGTCAGCCGCCGCTAGGAAACGGAGAGGATTACCACCTAGGTGCGGTCGACGTTGCAGACCTGACAGGCCTTGGGAGCGGGGACAGCAGCTGAATAGCGTCTACGCCCTTTTCCGAATGACACCGGGATGAGACCACGACCACACTCATTATGCAAGCCTTTTATCACGGTTTGAACCTTGAATGTGAAGCGATTCCATCATCTAACAAGACAGGAACATGTCTGTACTATCACATGGAGCTAATGCAAGCCTGGGGCCATAAAGGCTAGTTGAAGGATACATCAGATCAGAGACCTCGGCTATTCTGATGACCGAACATAGCCGCTTTTAGAAGAGTTTTAGAATACGATCTGTAACCTCCATCAGAACATAAGCAACGAGCTATGATCTGATTTGATGATGCCCTCTTGTCAGCAAGTTTCTCGTCATTGTTATATCAGGTCTTTTTGTGGCGTGACGCTTCGTTGCTACAGTAGGCACTCTGACGGTCAACAATGTGGGGTATCAGTACATCAGCAGAACACCACGAAACTCTGATTACGCCACAATCCTTCAATTGTCCTTGGGGTCTTATAAACATCGGCATACTGTCGATTCACAGCGGGGACAACCAGATTTCCAGCAACCCCACTAAGCGCAATGGGCTCAGCATCTCGAGTGGCGATTGTAGGCGTCGGCGAAGTCGGCGGTGCCGTTGCTTACAACCTCACGTTGAATTCCGTGGCGAGCGAGTTGCTTCTCGTCGACATCGAGCTCAATATTAGAAATGCCCAGATCGAAGACCTCTGCGACGTCACTTACAGTACCAACAGCAGTACCCGTGTACGTCCAGCCACGTACCATGAGGCTGCTCAGTGCGACCTCGTGGTCATAACCGCTGCATCTAAACACATGCTGGGTAAGTGTTCACTCTTTCGAATGGGACATAGGCTCATTGTTCTTCCAAGGTCAGACAACTGTTGACTATACGTCTCGGAACACCTCGATGATACGTGAGATTATGGAGGCGATGAAACCCTTTCGACCTGACACCGTTTTACTCATCGTGGCAAATCCAGTTGACCTACTGACATCTCTCGCTAAAGAAATGTCGGGACTTCCTGCATCTCAGGTCATTGGCACTGGTACAGCTCTCGACACTTACAGGCTTCGAGGGATGGTTGCATCTCGTGCTTTTGTAAGTGGACACTTTGATGTCTGAACTACCGCATTTCTAATGCAGAACCATTATAGGTATCCCCATCTGCTGTGGATGCATTCGTCGTGGGCCGGCATGGAGAAAGCCAAGTAGTCGTCTGGTCCGCAGCAACGATTAGCGGAGTCCCTATTGATGACGTGAAAATGTTGAACGCTATCGATCGCACTAGGATCGAACTCATCTGCAAGCATCGATCAAATAGCGTCATCCTAGGCAAAGGATCTGCACCTTTCGGAATAGCTTCAGTCGCTGCTAACTTGTCTTGTTCTGTCATCCTCAATAAGCATGAGATGTACCCGGTCAGTCACTTTCAAGATGACTATGGATGCTGCCTCAGCTTGCCAGCTGTCATTGGAAGGAAGGGGATCCTGAATTCTGTTCCCCTTGCGATGGATGAAGGTGAGAATGCTGCAGTAAAGGCATCAGGGAAGTTGTTGAAAGCCAGTGTTGAATCAATCCAGCGAGACTGGTGGTGAGCATATTTGACGTTTGTAAGTTTATAGTTAATAGGTCTAATAATTCTCGCCAATATTCTTGTATCATGATCTAAGCAAGGTACCTTTGTAAGAGATTCAGACATCAGCAAGTTCCAGCCAGGTCTATTGTGCTTACAGACTCCAAAGTTCCTCTGTGCTGCCAACCCTGACTACTGATATCAACGTAGGGAAGACCGATCTTTGTGAAAGGCATATTAGAGTAAGAGTAAAAGTAGTTTCCACTATGCATCAAATTTAACAACGTCAAACAATCGGATTATGTACTACTAACAATAGCTAAACAAATAATTACAAGCCCTTCTCACTAGCCACCACATGCTTCATAACCTGAACAAAACTATCCGGGCTGACAGAGATGGAATCAATCCCCGCATTAACCAAGAACTTGGCAAATTCAGGATGATTGCTTGGTGCCTCGCCACAAAGCCCAATCTTACAACCTTCTCGGCGAGCCACTGTAATGGCTCTAGCAATCATCCACTTTACAGCCTCATCCTGTTCGTTGAACAAACTCGCCAATTCCCCAGAATCTCGGTCCACACCAAGTGTGAGCTGGGCCAGATCATTGGACCCAATGGAGAAGCCGTCGAAGTGCTGGGTAAAGCTCGAGGCCAGGATGACATTGGAAGGGATCTCGCACATTACATAAACCATGAGGCCGTTCTCCCCTCGGTTCAGACCATTCTCTTTCATCATGTCCAGCACCTTTCGGGCTTCCTTGACTGTTCGACAAAAAGGAATCATGACGATGGCATTGGTGAGTCCCATTTCCTCTCGAACCTTTTTGACAGCACGACATTCTAGGGCAAAGCCCTCCTTGTAGCGAGGCGAGTAGTAACGCGAGGCCCCGCGAAATCCAATCATGGGATTCTCCTCCTTAAGTTCAAACTCAGCACCGCCTATCAGGCGAGCGTACTCGTTCGTCTTGAAATCGCTCATCCTAATAATGGCTGGTTTGGGGTAGACAGCAGAGCACAGCATTGCGAGGCCAGATGCCAACTTATCCACAAAGTAATCAGGCTTGTAAGCATAGCCTGCGGTAAGATTGGCGATCTCTTTCTTGGCTGCTTCATCCTCAAGATGGTCAAAGTTAATGAGAGCCATGGGATGGGCCCGAACAGAATTGCTGACGATGAATTCCATACGAGCAAGTCCAATACCGTCAACCGGGAGCCTCCACCAGCGGTATGCAGCTGCGGGGTTGGCCAGATTCAGCATGATTTTTGTTCGGACCGAAGGCAGTTCGGATATCTGAACCATCTCGGTGGTGATCTCGGAAATTCCATCATAGACAAGACCCGAGTCACCTTCTGCACATGACACAGTGACGTCTTGACCAGTGTGCAGAACATAGGTTGCGTTTCCGGTACCGACTACCGCTGGAACACCCAGTTCTCTACTGACAATCGCGGCGTGAGAGGTTCGTCCACCGTAATCGGTGACGATGCCGACGGCCCGCTTCATGACAGGCACCCAGTCGGGGTCCGTAGACTCAGTCACCAGGATCGAGCCATCAATAAACTTGTCGATGTCCGAGACCGAGGTGAGCAGGCAAATACGCCCGGCGACTGCCTTGTCTCCAATAGACAGCCCTGTGGTCAAGGTGTGGCCACGTTCGCCGACCTTGTAGGTCTTGAAGGCTACCGTGTCACGGCGAGACTGCACAGTCTCAGGCCTGGCCTGAACGATGTAGAGCTTGCCAGAAGAGCCATCTCTAGCCCACTCCATATCCATCGGGCAGCTGTAATGCTCTTCGATAAGACATGCCCATCGTGCCAATTTGAGAATCTCTTCATCTTCGAGAACATAGGAAGCTCGCTCGGCCCTGGATGTAGGGACATTGCGGGTTGGTACGCACTTATCCCCGTACACCATCTTGATCGCCTTGTCGCCGAGCTTCTTGCTCAGAATCGGTGATAGCTTTTCATTAGACAGGAGAGGTTTGAAGATCTGGTACTCGTCTGGGTTGACAGTGCCCTGGACGACATTCTCGCCAAGGCCCCATGCAGCATTGATGAGAACTATCTTGTCGAAGCCGCTCTCTGTGTCAATAGAGAACATGACACCTGCGCCGCCGATGTCAGAGCGAACCATCTGTTGAATACCAATGGAGAGAGCCACGTTTCCATGATTGAACTTGTTGATCTGGCGATAGCTGATAGCTCGGTCTGTAAAAAGCGAAGCATAACATCGTCTACAGGCATCGAGCAGCGCCTCGCTGCCCTGGATATTGAGGTACGTCTCCTGCTGTCCAGCGAAGCTCGCATCAGGAAGATCCTCAGCCGTTGCGCTAGATCGTACTGCGACACTCAGATCATCAACTCCGGCTTTATCACACAACTCGCGATATCCAGACAGTATGGCCTCTGCAGTATCAGCTGGCCACGTTCCACGCAGGAACAGGGTGCGTATGGCATGGCCTATCTCGGAAAGCGTCTGACGGCCAGACTGCCATTGATCGACGAGGTCGTCAATCTTGCCCCGGATATTGTTGGCGTCGATATAGTGCCAGTAGGCATAGGATGATGTCGCGAAGCCTGGTGGCACTGGAATTCCCTTGGGTCCGAGGGCTCGGATCATCTCACCCAAGGAGGAGTTCTTGCCGCCGACTAAGCCGACGTCGCTTCGAGCGAGATGCTCAAAATCGAGAACAAGAGGCTCGGCGGTCCAGTCGTCACTCATTGTTAATACTTATTTGAGTGGCGTGTATCAAATCTCCAAAATGTGAACCGAGAACCTGAGTCTTGTTGTATGTAATAAGCGTCTGGAGCCAAGTTTGCGAATGTCACTCAAAAATGGCTCTCCAGGCGATGACCGTTCTTAAGCTTCCCATCCATCATCTGATCCGTCAGTTGATGTGCCACTAAAATGTCATCTTACTGTCACTTCACAAAAGCCTCATTCCCCAGCCTTTTGAGTTTCTGTATGTGATGTTGGGGAACATCATGTCATCTTCAAAGCGGGGTAAACAGGATAGTTAAAAGTCCATAAGCACAGCGAATAACACGTTGTAAAGCTGGTACTGCACCTGATTGATGACACGACATATGAGTTATCAATGATGCTTCACTCGTAAGTGGCTTCCTTTTTGTGTCTTCGAACGTTTCTCCAAGCCCTGTCATCTGTGAGCCGGCACCGATATCTAAGTATGCAATTGATCAGCCCATATATCGTTCAGGTCGCTGATGTAATGATGATCTGATTGCCGGTGTGGGTTGCAGCCAGTGTCAAATCTAGCCGCGAGGGTAGTAGTACACTATTTCCTATCGCTCCATTCATAACCAGGTCAGTAATCAACTGCCAATTCATTACCAAGCGTAGTTGCTTGTGCTTGTGGCCCGGCCCGTGCACCCAGCTCTCGTTAATCGTTGCCGGGACTTGCTGTATCGAGCTTTTCCGCCAGGCGCAAATTGTTATGTATAAAAGTCCTAGGTAAAGGTCAAGAGGCCCATCTCTGTTATTTGCAGAGAAGAGACGGAATGCCCAGATGCTGCACTAAATTAGCTCTCATGGTTTACTGCGATTACATCTTGACATCGCAAGACAGTTCCTGATTGAACCTTGGCATTGGTAACCCTTCTTCATCACCCATTTCTCAATACAGATAAATCCAAAAACCCTTTAGAAACATCCGTCCAACCATCTCAGGCCCTAACGGCGGCAACAAGAAAGGCCACTGGAGCAACTTTGCTCTAATCGACAAAAACAGCGACGCCATCTTCATCGTCACCAAGGTATATCCTGGCAACTACGCAGTACGTCGAATTGATAATGGTTGAAAATTCTTTATTAAGGCAATTTGATGATTTGCACCACACAAACCACTCTGCGTCTCCAACATTGCAGGAAACCCGGTGAGTTGTAGGGCCAAGGACCATGACGGAGATAGTTTGGGCAAAGCAGAAAGAAACACGAACTGGGATTTCATTAGGATCGCGATTGGGTCGTCAAATGGACGTGTTGTTTAGATTGATATGGAAGATTCTTGTCCTGCTACCTCTCCATGCGAACGAACCGACAACAAGACTTTCAAGTCGCATCTGAATTTGACTCCATCAGATTCCTCGGTCGCGTCAGAGGCGCGCCTGGCGCCTGCATGGCCATGTTCACATACGTCCCTGCCGACGAGATCAAGAACGTCCAGGAGGCCGACATGGAAATTCTCACCCGTGAAGACTACGATCGGCTTCATTATACGAATCATCCGGGTTACAGCATAGAAGGCGAAGTGTACCCCAAAGCAACACGCAATACTACACTCCCCGATGGTATCAAATGGAACGATTGGGTAGAACACCGCCTGGACTGGACACCGAGCCAATCCATTTGGTACGCCAACGGCAAAAAAGTCGCCAACATTTCCTTCCAGGTGCCCCGCGATCCATCTCTTATGATCTTCAACACATGGGGTGACGACGGGTGAAGAAGCGTACATGGAGATACAGTGGCTCCAGCTGCTGTATAACACCAGTGATACATCTGATAAGCGGAAAAGAGATGATGCAGGTCCGAAGGGGAGGTTTTTGAGAAAGAGGGGGGATGAGAATGTTTGTAGGATGGTGTGCAGTATTGACGATGAGGATGGTGCTGGGGTAGTGACGTGGCTTTGGGGGAATAACACTGCGAGTAGTTTGTTAGCGGGGATGAGTGTTGGTGTGAGTTTTGGGGGTTGATAAGCTGGATTTTGGTCTTGGCTGTGTTGGTGAGATGGATTTAATTGGTAATACTCTGGTTTTAGTTCTAAAAAGGAAAATTGAGCGATTTTAATTCTTGTTGGAATAAGTTGTTCAAGTCTTTGGATTTGGTGGAGTTGTCGTGATGTTTGCTACCATCATGGGGCCAAACACGATTGAGCTTGACGCCACGAACAAGTCACCCGAGCCCCGCAAACGTTGGTGATGATCCACACGATGCCGATTTCAATCATGAACTGGCGAGGCTGTTGGTTTGATAAGTCGCAAGCTAGAACATGATGGACTATGAGATATTGTGTTTACGATACAAAACATTAATCAATGCCCCGCCGTCGCAAGCAGAAAAAGCTAGATAAAGTAACATCCCCGGCATTTGAACTTACTGCTGCTTCCAAAACAGGACGGGCTCAGATATAGTCGATATAGTGAACTCTAAATGTACAAGGAACTAGACCCCGGCATGGCAATCCAGTCAATATCTGAGGGTTGCTCATTATAAGAGCGCCCGCAATACGTCAATAGCCTTTCCCTCACGATACAATCGTCGATGGCTGACTGCTTGGTGGTAAGGCCTCGACCCAAAGAGTAGCGAGGTTACTAGTGTTATCAACTCCTTCGTTTCTCGCAACATAGAATCTCGCTTCTCCGTCTGCAATAGCCAGACCAGATGTATCAACGTCTGGATCGTCGCCCTTTTTGGCCAGAAACTCATGCGTCTATCGGGTAACATGTCGCGTCATGCCCAGCCCCAACCCGATCATCAGTCCAGCCCAATGACGTTCCATAAATCTTGCACTTGCTCTTCCAATCCCCATCCTTGATCGTGCCATTCTTGTGTTCATTGCACGTCCCGGTCTTGCTGTCAAATTGCGCCTAGAAAGCGATTCAGTTATGCTCACGAGTAAATATGGTGATGTACTGACGATGTCATTGAAGTATGACGTGCAGACTTCTTTGGTGATGTCGGGGTTTGTCATCCACCAAGCATCACTGGCGTCTTTGATATGGAGACAGCAGTTGTGCTTGCTGAGGTCCTTTGAGTCCTCCCTTTTGAAGTGAGTTAGTTGAGGTCTCGGTACGGGATTGAGAGTCTGATCGTACGCCTGGACGGCTCCAACTAGGAGGCACGAAAGGACGAGGGACTTGATGGTCATCATGGTCATTGATAGTGATTGTATGAGGTAGCAAAGGGAGAGATGTTGGAAGGAGCAGGTTAAGGATATGAATTCTTATTTATTCTTGCTTTAGATTGACCGCCTGTAACCCTGGTAATAAATCGGCAGTTATTATTCCAGCATGACCATGCACGATTTTCTCCAATGAATACTGGTCCGGACACTTTTTTGACATTGACTCCCCAGTTTTCATCTTACTTGATGCTACGCTGCAAACCTTATGACGTCGCAAGCCTCTCCCGCTCTTCCGGCCGGTATATCTCAACAAGTCTGGGGCTGAATTTCATGATGGTGCTGCTCACCGCCACATTTTTAGAAACCATAAAGATAAACAAATGGTAATCGAGACATGGTAGGGCGCGACTCTGTACTACTACTTCCAGCCTTATATCGAGAGGCTAGATCCATGATCACAATCGAATCGACCGATCCACTGTAATCTAGAGTGAATGGAAAAGTCAGGAGCTCAAAGCGAATTTCATGCCCTGACACAGAGGCGAAGAACGTATCACATCAATTTCTGCAGTCGTGGCTACAAGTTGACAAGATGAAGGTCAAGGGGATTGGTGCAGTGAACATCATGTTATGTTGGGCTCAAGTTGGAAATGAGAATGAGGTCTGTTCTTGGCTTGAACAGAGAACACTGAAGTCAAACGTTCGAGAACTTTCAAGACCTAGAGCCCGTGCACAATCGATCTCAAATGAACAGCTGGTGCCAGCTCTGCTGTGAGTTAAAGATAACTAAATGCCGAACAGAGTAATATCAAAAAGACGAGTTTAGACCAGATTAACACTATAAAAGCCCTCCCAAGTCTGTGACGATCATGACTCAACAGCAACTTTCACCAACACCCACTTTATCCAACAAGCTTTATAAGTAAAAAGATTCTCCGCAAACATCACGGCCACCGCTACAATGGACCACTATACCAAAGACTTGACCTGCACTGACTGCATTGATCTCGCAGCCAGTGCCGCCGATCTGGAGCATACCCTCGCCCGCTGCAAGATTTAAATGAAGCGCCGAAAACTCAAGAGCACGGCACCGTTCCAATTCGACAAGAAGGACATGCGAATCATGAACCTAGAGTCTTACGTCCACCAAGCTCACGAAGCTGAGATCAAGGCTGCTGAAGCTGCGTACGAAGAATGCAAGCGACATCTCCGTATTGTGAAAGATCTTGACTGTAAGGACGTGCAGGCACAGAGCGATAATTGTGCTAGGCTTGAGAGGGATCTCGATGTAGCATGGCAGCGAGTAGAGGAGGCTAAGAAAAGGCAGTTGGAGTATCTGGTAAACTTCCGCTATGCAGAGGATGATTGAAGAAATAATATTTATAGTTTTAAAAAGGAAATATAGAGCGATTCTGATTCTCATGTATAGAACCTTAGACCGTTGGGAGGCGAGTTGATTGTGATGGTGGAGTTTGTATAAGAATGTACTTATAAGCGGCAAATATCCCACCGAGAATGTATATGATCACCACATCCCTTTTTAAGCTTTGCAATAGCCGCTGACACAGTTCCAGGGCTTTTGGCATGGAACACTTGAGCTGCAAGACCATCCTAATTAGCATCGGAACATGTCACTCTTGGTAGGATCAACTAACCCCCAATTGCAAGCCTTGTCACTGC
>JABSSZ010000572.1:0-21405 GCA_013755755.1 Fusarium sp. NRRL 25184 | reverse complement strand
GGTCTGGGGTGGGTAAAGGCGTCCGTTAACGAGGTTAGACTCAGCTCGCGTGAGCGAACCCGCAAACCAGTCAATGATCTCCTCTTCACCTAACACAGAGTTACACCGGAGGCTTCCACCGCGGTGAGTGTACTGTATACCGCAATTTCTTGGTGTCAGTTGGTCCCAGCCTTGCGGAGCTTTCAATATGTTAGCCTCCCCCCCCCCTACCTATTTGTGTTCTCTTACCTGTGCCGCAGTTGTACAGTTCTAATGTTTACAGTTACGGGTCAGAATAGCTGGATCTGCGTGTACGTGTTTCTTAGTTGAGTGAGTCAGGAGCGTTATGAGAAAACGTGTGAGCTAATAAGATGGCTTAATGGTCAGCCACATCTCTCATCTGGTTCACATCAGTTTCCCCAGAGTACCCGGGGAAATAAATGCTGGGATGCCCAAGCCTATAATGCTAGCATACAGCATCATGACCAGTTCATCTCACGATCAAATCTGGGGTTATCGTGGATCTTGAATGAACTGAAGGGTCCATCCACGATCATGGTAAACAGGTGCCGTTGTGGTATCATCCTGTACATGATCTGTCTCGGAGATGTCTGGAGACCGGAGACGTGATAGGGGTGCATAGGGTGATCAATAAGTGCCTGCTTACTAGTCGAAACGGGAGCCGCTCTGCTTCTGCGGCTCCGTAAGCCAGCAGGCAACTAGTTGGCTTGGACCTATTTTCAAAGATTGTCAACTCAACCAAACTAGTGGACGCAATGTGCCAGCACCAATATCAGCCTGTTGGCTCAACGGCATCGCAAAGGAGAAGCATTGGCCTGTGGGCCACGCATATCATAGAACTACTACAGACTTTGTTACCAACTACCCAGGCGTGCCTTAGCTATGACAGAAGTTGAGCACCAAGCCTCATGGGATGGAACAATGCAGTTCCTTACTAGGAGATGGCAGGAAATGAAACCGGAGGTTGCGAGGAGGTGAAGAAAAACTCCATGATCTAAGGGGATGACAATATACCAGGAAGTGACTTAGGTAGTTGATCATGTTCCATCGGAGCCACAGTCTGTAGGTCAAAGACATTAGAAGAGATGAATAGAATATATTTACTGAAATTTAAAATAAAACGATGCCACAAAATGCTCTCCCATCTTCATCGTGGACAAAGAGTCAATGAAATGCCCATTAATCTGGGGTAGAGGACCTAGACCATAGCAAATACAATCAGTTGGATAAGAAGCGGCCAGTGCCGGGTGCGTGTGATGCGATGGGCTGTTGTGAACATGTCGGAGTGTTCTAGAGTTTTGCGAGTGGTGCCATTTTCTAACCCCAAGTCAAGGGTCACCGTTGGCTGAGCGAAGATTACCTAGAGCTGAGAATGACCCACGTATACAGCGTTCACTTTCGTATGTTCAGGTCTCATTTGGGTACTTATATTGGTAGAGCTTTATTCTGAAACTTTTATACTTTTAAAATACTCATCTCCCAGTGCTGAGGAAGTCAGGGTCAAAGATTGGATATCCCTTGGCAGTTGATGAAGCTAGGGCCGGTATGTTGATAGCTACTAAAGTGAGCACATGTGGAAACTGGGATCATATATGAAGCTGAGACATAGTCAGAGGCATATGCGCTTATAAAAGGTGCCTTTTATTTATTTTAGCAAGATACTTGAAGCCCTGGTAGTTTCTATGTTTGGGGAGCTTGTGTAAGAATGTATACAGAGTATATCAGACTCAGATTACAGCCGACGCTTGCAGAACAAAACACATGTAACATATTGCAACTTAATATTGGATACTACACTGTGAATTATAGTAAATTTTAGTCTCAAAATTGAGAATCCTAGCATTAATCTGTCCGCCTTTCCGAATCTTCATCTTTCCTTTGTTACATGCCCTTACGTCCTAACTTTTTATGGCCATTGACAACTCTCGCAAAGGCAAAGTCTCTTGATTTTTTAAGACTTTTGGCTCTCAGGTCTTCTGGTATGTAAGGAGCAGGCTTTGCTAATGAATCGAGCTGAGTCGAGTTGAGTTGTATCGATGTTTCTTCATTTGTAGTATCAATGCACATGGCCCACGTTTTCTTATACACGCCCACACTAAAACGGATGTCATCACGCACACCCCCAAGCACAGCATCTCACATACAAATGGTGCTAAATGGCCGCTGCGGCTGTATGTACTCCATGTACCTCTCAGCTTAACTCGTTAGCGCATAGCATATCTCGCTACCTCTCAAATGTCGTTTTTGGAAGGGTGTGAACGAGCGTTGCCAGAGTTAACCTATTTTCCCCAGTGGGAGCCGCTCCTGCTCTCGCACTGTAACAGGCAGGGCTTCATTTGGATTTGCTGTGCAGAGAGCATCACATTACCATCTGATTCTCGGCATTTACACCTTTACAGTACGGCAGACTCGATGGCATCCATTCCCTCCCCGACCATGTCCCTGAAAAGTGAAATGGTATCATAAAGTCGTGCACTGTATCCATCGTCATGATCCACGCCTGCCCAGGCCCGTGGACCGGGACTGACATCGGCGTTGACATTGGGATCAAGGATGCCAAGAGCACGCCCCCATCCCCAGATTTCTCATGGTACCCTCTCAAGTTCATCGCTGAAGACCAGGTCAATCAAGAACAAGCATGGCACTGGCCTCTCCACTCGTCCCTGGGCCTCCCCCAGGATTTCCACTTCTTTCTCCACACCTCAAAGAGTCAACGACCGGGCCTAGGCGGATCCCATTCCTATTTCCTCGTTTTCTACTAAATCTTGCTCTTTCCCACCCTGAAGAATCTGAATCCTCTCATCTTTCCCACTTTCACGTTTACATCTTTACCATTATTTCTCTGGTTATCCCTGTTCTTGTCCCCTGGGCTCGTATATATTTATATATCAATCCTACCTCATCGTCCCTCTTAAGATACCCAGTAGCAAAAGCCTACGTACTCGGCTACTTTTTTTAAACCCCACCAACCAAGTCACTAAATCACAAATACGCCTGTACTCACTCAGTCCCGGTGCTAAAATCACCCGACAAGACCTCGGCTATCACCATTCGACATTTCGGGATTTGACCGTTTCAAGGACACAAGACAATATTGTGTATATAAGGAACACTGCAATAAACGAGCAACCCTGGCACCCACATCACCGACCAGTCAGTCTCCTCACTTCGGCAATTTAGCCGCTTGTTCCACCCAGGTCCAATCAACTCAACACGACTCAAACCCTTCATCTACACAGAACAACTACCGCTAAGATGCCCGGAATCCTTCCCATGAAGGTGATCAAGGTGGGCACCAGCTCTCAGAGTCGGATTGCACAGGCTTGTGATCGTTGCAGGAGCAAAAAGATTCGGTGTGATGGAATAAGGCCAACATGTTCTCAATGTGCTAACGTCGGCTTTGAATGCCGGACAAGCGACAAGCTTAGCCGCCGCGCATTCCCTCGTGGCTACACCGAATCTTTGGAGGAGCGCGTGCGACAATTAGAAAGCGAAGTCCGAGAACTCAAGGACTTGTTAGATGAGAAGGACGAGAAGATAGATATGCTCTCAAAAATCCATGGCAACCGACCGAGTCCTTCAATGCCGGCGAGCAGCCCGGCTGTACCAGAGTCCCGAAATGAAGCCCTGGCCACAAAAGAAGATACTTTCCGCGTACAAGCTGCACCTCTATTACTTGGAGTCGAGAATTCTGATTCTTACTTTATGGGCGCGTCTAGCGGCAGAACATTTATTGGTACCTCTCTCCATCCTTTCCTATGAGTCAATGCAACTGACCCCCTCGACAGAGTCTTTCAAGCGCAAAATTCAAGAAAGGGGCAAACCTAGCACCGACTTCAACCCAGAGGCTTTCTTACATATCCAAGGCTGCAAGCCCCTTGGTCCCAAATCACCTGAGCAACCTTTCAGGCTTCCTCCTCGTCTCTTCTCTGACCGCTGTGTCAACGTTTACTTCCAAGAGTGGGCGCCTCTGTTCCCCATCCTCCACAAGCCCACATTCCTCCATGTCTACGAGGAGTTCGTCGCCGATCCAGAGAAGATCAAAGGCAACCACAAGCTCGCGCAGCTCTACCTAGTATTCAACATCGCGGGTCTGTCATCAGAGAACACTGATCTCCCCCAGCTTGCTGCATGTGAGCAGCAATGGCAAACCTCTCTGGATGCTATTCTCATGGAGGATACCATGAACACCCTACAGTGCCTGTCTCTCGCTCTCCTTTACTGCACCATGCGTGCAGACTACAAGCGATTACAGCACTACAAGGGCATCGCTGTTGGCCTCTCTCATCGCCTGGGCCTGCACCAGAGTCAGAAGAGATTCTCCTTCGGTGCTCTCACAATTGAGACACGAAAGAAGGTCTTCTGGACCATTTACACGCTCGATTGCTTTTCTGCCGCTACTCTTGGCCTTCCCAAGCTTCTCAAAGAAGAGGATATCCAGACTGAGTATCCATGCGACACTGACGATGAGTATGTTACTGAAAAGGGCTTCCAGCCTACACTTCCAGGTGAGTATACTCGCCTGTCGAGTGCACTAGCCTTGTTCCGTGCGACTCGTATCCTCGCCAAGGTGTTAGAGAAGAACTACCCCGCCTCAAGCTCCTACGAGATTTCGCTTCAACAGATGGCTGCTCTTGAGTGTGAGCTTGATGCTTGGTATGACCAGCTGCCTTCCCATCTGAGACTGAACTTCGTCCAAGATAAGCCGTCCACAGATGTGACTGGTAGCCGCTCACCATTGCTGGCACTGGCCTACTACTACATCCGAACACTTATCTATCGTCCAGCGGTAGGCTCCAGTTTGGGTTCTAAGGCAGCCTCGGCCCTGATGTCAATCGGAGCGTCGAGCAAGCACATCGTTCAAATTGTCCAGTTACTCGAAGAACGCGGTATGGCCTTCTCATTCTGTTTGAACAAGACGGATCTGCTGGTTGTTTGTGGCATGGCGCTACTCTACCACTCGATTGATCTCAAGCGAGACAGCAAACTCATGCGCGATGACGAACGATTGGTGAATGCCGTGATTCAGATCCTGGACAAGACTGAGGGCTCTGGCTCGCTGGACTTTAAGCGTGTGGCTAGCATGCTGGTCAAAGTCGACGAATCCGCTGCCTCGCTAACGCACACTTCACGTGAGGTGTCGATACCCCCCGCGCCCGTCTCCAACCGAGGGTCGCCACCAAGAGGCATGGTTACCAAACCCAAGAAGAAGGGCAGCACAGCCTACCCCCTCGGCCAGCTCCCAGCCGCTGCAGCCAGCGAGAGCAACTTGATCGATCACCAGGAGAGGATGCGTCGCATGACGATGCCCTGCGTTGCCGACCAGCGACCTGAATTTTACCGTGCTCGGGGTCGTCAATCCTTTGACAATCTTCAGGCCGAGTTTCCCGTGTTCCAGCGAGGGCATCGCATGTCGATGTCTCCCAACCCTGATCGCAAGGCTTCCCCACTGTCCCGTAACATCGACTTCATGCCCTTTGCCCACTCGTCACAGTCACCGCAACCAACTTCGCCACAACAGACCCGTGCACACTCTCATTCTGGCCCTACAAACCAGGCCCACCACATGATAGAGAGCTCTTCGGTGGCTGCCGCTAAGGTGAACGGAGTTTCGACGACTGAGTGGGAGACATTACTTGGATCATTGGATGGTGGAATGAACAACGTATACGATGCTATCTATGGTGGACAGGGACTTGTCAACGAGAGTGCAATTGCTGTTAGCAATTGTGGTGATTGGCCCCCGGACAATTGGGACCTCGGCGGTTTCAGCATCGCCGAGTTTGGAAACAACCCGCAGCCTCCCCAGAGCGTTCTCAGTATGAGTGACGAGAGCCTTAGCTCGGGTGAGGAGGTCGGCCCCTCGGAACTTGGACTGAGCGTGGAGAGCGTTGACTATCGCAACCACATGGTGGCTCAACAGCACAGTCATGAAGGATATATGATGTCCGACCATATGGAGACGTTTCCTATCTTATAAGGGTGGTGGACAGAATGATGCCACAGGAGAAAATCTCTGGATTCGACATGGGTCTGACAACGGAGTTAATATTGGGAACATGAATTCTAATGATGTGATGAAATGGGAGCCGGGCTGGGAATTAAGTGTCACTGAGCGTTTTTCTATTGAGCGATCGATTTTCTATTGGCTTACTATTATACCTGGGAGGAGAAATCAATCAGATGCTTGGAGGTATTTTGGAGTCTCTTGACCCTCTCCAGAGGAAATAGAGACGTGGAATATGGATGATGGGCAGTTCAAGGACTGGCCTCGCAATACGGCATGCTAGATCATCTAGTTGTTAGTTCGTATCTTGCAAATGAATGAAAGAACGCAGACAAACAAGCCCACTCGTCCACCAGTTTAGAAATGTGAATGAGTAGTTGCTTCGCACAGAGCCGGTGTGTTTGTTCATTGGATTTCAACGGCAAAGGAGCTTTTCTGGTAGCTGCCCGTCACACGTCTCTGGCTTTACCGGCTGCCCGGCATGCAGAAACTGCAGTACGCAGGAATAAGAATCAGCGCCTGCTCAAGGGAGGCTTGGACCGGATCTGACATGCGTTGCCGGTGTTGGAGAAGCCAAAGGACCGGGTCAGAGCAGCAAGAACATGGGTTGTGAGGAAAACCGCCTTGGCGGCAGGAGTCTGAACCGGATGGGCACAAGATTGATTGGCTGTAGCCGGTGTGCCTCGGGAAATGACCCGGGCGTACATCCTATACTGTCTTGCAGTTTTATCAAGCTTGTGCCAAACACTATGACATAGCTCAGGTACTCAGATAGTTGTCCCTGCTCTCAGTCTCTGTCTTTCATCAGACTCAATCTCGACTCCCAGACCTGCCTGAATCAGATCATATCAAGAAAGCTTAACGATGGATTCGACAGCGGGCTACGTTATAGGTCGATAGCTGAGGATGCAGAGAGCCTAGGTCATCCAGCAGTCACTCGAGCCAATTGAAGAAGAAAGGCACATATGAATGCTGTTCAAGCCAAATTGACTGTAGAGAGTCCAGGTGTGAATCACATTGGAGTGAGGCTGGCGAAGCCAAGTGTGGCCGTGCACAATATGTAGGTACCTTATCAAGGGGGGCGGGATGACGTCTCCAAGTGAATCAGCCTGTCACGACTCCCCAATTTGCTATCGTGTTTCTTTCCTAGCAGTGGATCTAATGGAGAAGGCTCTATTGACCATGGCCAACGAAAGCGCATGAGCGCCCTGGTCTTAAGTTGGCTCGAGAATCCATGACCTTGAGTTTTCTAAACAAGAAAGCGTGTATTCGTCGATCTGTTTGGTCATTTCAGTCATTCCATTGCCAGGGACCCTATTGTGAGCGAGTGTATAACCGTGTCCCATCGAAATCTTCGTCCACTTGGCATAATCGGTTTCCACAAACATCGACAATGGGGGCGGAGCGACAGTCTTTAATCAAGAATGACGCCCAACCAGGGCCTGTTCCTCAAGGTCAGACACGCCAACGAGAACATAGGCCTTTGCAACACCACTAAATTCACTTCATAACAGCACCGTGGGCCACCGCTAGACCGTCACCACGAGATCCTTCTCGGCGACTCCCACAAGCAATTGCTCATCGCGGCGCAAAGCTTGATTGGCCCGAAAACACCATGGTCGCCTTCCGAGGTGCAGTCAAAGCTGGTGCTCATGCGATAGAAACCGATATTCATATCTCGGCCGATGGTGTTGCTGTGATATCACATGTAAGTGAGAGTAGTGGGCTCGCTCTCCATCATGGCATGTTAATTATCTCCATCACAACTTGGCTTACTTGGCTCGGCTCGGCTCAGCTCACATTTCAGCAGGATGCATCCCTTAAACGTTGCTTTGGCATTGACGCTCGTATTGGAGAGTGCTCGTGGGAGTATCTCAGCACTTTACGCACAGTAGCCGAGCCTCATGAACCTATGCCGCGGCTCAAAGACTTTCTTCAATGGTTGGTTCAGCCGGAAATTCAAGACATTTGGGTGGTTTTAGATATCAAGGTCCGCTGCATCAGCTCAAGCATGTGTCACAAGACGGAAGCTAATGCAGGCCTCCCAGCTAGATGATGACCCGACAGAATTGATGGCTGCAATTGCGAGGGATCTGGACAGCGTCCAGGCACCTGTGCCATGGGATCAACGCATTATTTTGGGATGCTGGAATGTAAGCTGCATTGCCTAAGCTGACACCCTTACCACAGTCTCAACACTTCCACATAGACGCTTTGATGATATTGCAGCTGACATGATTGAACAGGCATCATTCCTACAGGCTGCGCGTAGTCAACTTCCAACTTATCCATTGGCCCATATCAGCACCTCCCTCTTATATTCACGCCACTTTCTGCGTGTACCTAACCTCGGCTTTAACCTCAACCACAAGACTCTCATCGGTCCATCAGGAAGACTCTTTTTACGCGAACTTCGGCAGACTGACAAGCTTCTTATGACGTGGACAGTCAACGAACCTCGCCACATGGAATGGTGTATCCGTCAGAATCTGTGTCATCCACGGCACCGCAATGGAAAGATCGAGGGGCCTGCCTTGATAGATGGTGTCATCACTGACAATCCTCGTTTGTACCTCGAGATGTGCGAAAAGTTTGAAAACGAGATGGATGGCAAGCTCGCCAGACCAAAGCTAGCTCTGACTGAAAGGATAAGGAAGAAGGCAGAGATGGTAGCCGTCGTCATTCTGACGGAAACCTTGATGATGGCCTACCATGTCCTCAGAAGGATACAGGGCAAGTTTGATTTTCTCCGAGACCGCCGGAGCTTGGATAAATAGTAGACAAGATATGATGAGTGATAACAGAAAGGGATGCCACTAATGGCTTAGGTAACGGTTACTTTGAATACAGCGACAAAACTTGGACACTTTACTGGCTTTGTGGGCTACGCCAGGCTTACATTTGGCGCAGATGCGCCCATCAACCTTGACAGCCTTGGGTGTTCACAATCCGTATATGCGGTCATTCGTACCATCACTGCCCTTGGAGGGCTAGCCATCACCATATGCCTACGTATTGACCACGACACAGGAACCGTTGGATCATCAGAATTATAGTGACTGTCTACCAAGGTCTACCTGGTCACAAATCCTTTTGGGCTCAAGCAAACTCTGTGTTGAGATATGGATGTAATCCGCCTTGCCCTGTCTCTTGATTCTAGCCGTAACGCACTCTGTAAAAGACCATAACAACCAAAACGCTGCTCATGATGCCTCGCCCCGTCTTTGTGTTCCCCTTCAAATTTCAACGTCAATATCCAGGTCTAGTGACCCAATCACATCGTCATCCATCAGCGGCTTATGTATAGTAGGGATGCCCTTCTCCTTGTGTTTCTCCTCTTGCAGCTTTGCAAGATGAGGTAGTAGTTGAGATTTGGCGGCCGCCTTCGGTGTGCTAGTCCCAGGAGTGTTGGTTCCGCTGCCGTTGGCCGCTGGCTTTTGTTCCACTTTCTCGTTAGCGTCATAAACGAACTTGGCCTTGGTCCTAAGTCGTCTTGACATGTCACCTTGGTAGGTTTCGCCACGTTTGAGGGCTGCCTCGATCTCCTTCGACTTCGCTTTCTCCTTCAACTGGGCCTTTCGTACAGCTTCCGCGTTCAAACGCCGGTTCTCTCGGTTACGCTCAGCCAGTCGATCTTGCTCAGTTTGGGCCTTGGGTACTTCGTTGTGTTTTGAGGAGCCCAGACTCGTCCTGAATGCTAAGCGCTGGGAACCAAGGTTGTCGAGTTCCTCCTGTAGCTCTTCGGCCTTATCGTGCTCGCCACGTTGTCTTGCTTCCTCAAGTAAGTGGGCTATGCGCTCTCGCTCGGCGGGGTCAAATCGCCTTTTCAGCTCTTTTATCCGTGCAAGCCGAGCCTTGATTTCCTCTGTGGTCCATGAATGATCAATCAAGCCGTTGATCTCATCAATTTTATCCATAAGGTAAGCCTTGCTTGGGAGTGTCACACCCTCATTATGGCATGTGACCTTGTACCGATTGAGCTCATTCTGTGGTCCCAGCTCAGTATCAATCCAAGAAAGCAGTTTTAGTTCAACATACCTCTGTGAACTTTCCGCTCGAGGCAGCTATGAAAGGAAACTCCTTGATTGCCTTACCATGCGCCGCCTTGACATACTGATCTGTGACGAACGCACCGTTGGGCCCCTGAAGAGCATATGGGCGACTGGTCGTGAAGCCTATGACAAATGTCAGTCCTGCTGCCGTACTGTACTATTTGTTACAAACCTTTGATGGCTGCCATGCGATACTGCTCAATGCCACTTTCAGGATGCGGCCCAAGAGCAATACGTATATAACATCCAGTGATAGCCTGCTCGAATCCAGGAGTGAAACAGACCTGGGCGAACTCGTTTCGCCCCAATCGAACACGTTCATAATCGCGTAACTCAGCTGGCGGTTGATCGCGATTTTCGTCGGCATCGAGAGTTGGGGAGCGTCCGCGATTATAGTCATCGTCACTGTCCTCTGCCCCAGAGTTGCGTCTGCGTGGAGAGTAATTATCCTTTCGTCTCTCGAGATCCTCCCGTCGACGTGCTTTCTCTGCCTTCGCTTGGCGCAAAGAGTCCATCGCGGTCTCCCTCTTGCTCTCTGTGCGCGGTCGTGATGCTTTTCGATCGCCATCTTCCAGCTCCGCAGTTCCAGCACTGCGCTTCTTTTTGACCTGCTTGCGTTCCTCATTTTCCATGTTACTTACCATCTGACGGAGCAAGCGGTTCTGTCGCTGACGTTCTATGTCCGTCATACGCTCAGCAATAAGCTGTTCACGTTCGAGTTCTGGCAAGGCCATGATCTCTGCCTTTTCCTTCTGACTCTTGTATCGACCATCAATTGGGTAGGCCTCATCGTCGTCCTCTACAGCTGCTGCTCGGCCTCGTGATGGTTCGTCGTCGGAGTCAGATTCATCCATAGGAGCGGACTCAAGAGAGTTTGGCGTTCCTGGCGCAGACCTAAATCATGATGGGTCAGCATACTGTAAGTGCATCGCAGTGATCTGGAGAAGCCGGAAATAGGAAGCGGATTAGGGGGCCAGGACAGTGTTCAAGCTCCAGATCATCATGCCACCGATTAAGAAACATCACTCACGCCTCGCCCTCCTCCTCAGAGTCATCGTTTCCTCGTCGCGACTTCTTTCCCGCCCCTTTCTTGGAACCACTTCTCTTCGCTGGAGGCGGCGATGGCGATCCGCCCCTGCTCTCGTTGCCAGAAGCTTCATCATCGGAATCCCCACCTGCGAGAGCGAGAAGCTCGTCGTCAACGTCAGACATGGCGACCTTGTGGTGAGCCAGTAACGGCAGAGAACGCAATGGCTTTGTTGATAGACAACAGTCGTATGCCCAGGCGCAACCGCGTTCTACGCGTATTAGGTGAACCCGGTGAGAATTTGGTGCTAGGAGAAGGTCGAGGGAAATGCGTAATCGTGCGCGCGAGGGATTGAGCGATGAAAGAGGCAAAAGTGGATGGAAGAGAAGAAGATTGTGCTCAGAGCAGAAGTGCACAGTGGCTTTCTCCTTCAAGACTTGTTCTGAATTCGTGGTTTGCACCCAACACCTCATTGGCCAAGGTTATGTCATGCTGCTGCACGTGTGTTGCGACTGCCGGGGAAGCTTTAGTCCGCCCTCGGTGAGCAGTGCGCTCACCGAGAATGTCCATGCCCATCATGCTCATCGTTCGATTTCGGGGTCCGCCATCATTTGATGATTGAGAAGTAGGCCAGGCTCTGTATAACAATTATGTCTTTATCCAGAACTCTTGCCAGGCCTCTGCGCTTTCTTTTAGTGCGATCAACACCAAGTCTTTACAAGCCATGTGTTCGCACCATCGCCACGGCTCCAGCCTCAGTCTCAACGTCTGGGTCTCCCAAGAAACTCAAAGCACTCACCCAGGAGCAACGTGATTTCCTCGACTCAGCTGTAGGACTTCCGAGACGAATTCATTTGATCGGTGACTGATATACTGGTAGCTTCGTGTCAATCAAGCGGGTGAACTTGCTGCAGTCCTCATTTATGCAGCCCAGTCACCCATCCTTCTCCGATCAAAGCCTCATCTCCGCAAGCTGATGACGCACATGTATGATCAAGAAGACGGTCACTTTAAGACCTTTAATGGCCTCATTCACAAGCATCGCATTCGCCCTACTGCCCTGTATCCTTTGTGGTCCGTCATGGCTACTGGCCTAGGCTGGTCTACTGCTATGCTTGGTTACGAAGCTGCTATGGCTTGTACAGAGGCTGTTGAGACAGAGATTGGTGGCCACTACAACGAACAAATTCGGACATTGTTGGAAATGGTCACGCAGTGGGAAGCCGAGGGCTACGAAGTCGGCGAGGAGTTATCAAATCTTGTCAAGACCCTCAGAGTGATACGAGACGAAGAACTGGAGCATCTCGATCATGCTGTAGAGCATGATGCACAAAAGGCAGAACCTCACTGGCTTCTCACTGGCGTCATCCGCGCAGGCTGTCGGGGTGCTATCTGGGTAAGCGAAAAGGTTTGAGGCCTCAAATCAGTTGTATTA
The DNA here is from genome assembly GCA_013755755.1 of Fusarium sp. NRRL 25184. Taxonomy (NCBI): domain Eukaryota; kingdom Fungi; phylum Ascomycota; class Sordariomycetes; order Hypocreales; family Nectriaceae; genus Fusarium; species Fusarium sp. NRRL 25184. Next base: position 8,884 of record JABSSZ010000572.1, on the reverse strand, counting down.
TAATTGTAATATAAGCCTACGCGAGGCTCTCTGGATAAACATGTATGAATAAGAACTAGGAGATAGAAAGAAAGATGCGCGTGTGGGAGGATGGACGCGCTTGTCGAATGCTTCCCATGAATAAAGTGCATAAGCACCTGGTCAAACTCCTTGCCATGCCTAGTGCAAAGTTGGAGTCAGAATACACCATCTCGAGGAGAGTACGATCAAGGGCACGTTTAGTTGCTTCATTTTGTTAGTATTCTGCCGTCCATTCGAAGAGCTTGACTTACTAAATTGCCAAGGGGGCAACACCATCGACTTGGTAACCCCAGTTCCCGTTCTGCTCTTCCGTAAGGAGCCAATCATAAGGGAACTGTACGACATTGCCCTGGACCATATTTAAAAGCTCTTCAGCCTGTCCCCTTGATGGCATGTCATCGATACTAAAGCCGCGTCGGCTATTCTTAGTGGTTGCACGGCGTCTGCGCTTCACTGAGCCAAACTGCCCCGGTGGAGGGGCATTGGTATCTCTTGAGGATGGTTTCTCGAGCGTCGAAAAAGTAGTGCGCCTCTCTCTGTCCTTGGTACCTGTCTGTGGGTCAAGGTATCTTCCACTGCCGCCTCCATCGAAGGCAGGGAATGGGGTATCTCCGGGCGAGTAAACTGGAGATGGTGCCTCTGTGTGTTGATGTGCATCAGGACCATTCTCATTCTCCAGCCCAGTGGTGAGTCGTGATGATATAGCCTCACCATCTTTCATTGCTTGTTTTTCATCGGCATCGCGTTGGCTTTCGTCAGGAATGACGATTTTGATTCTATCCTCCTCATGGTGTCCAAGAGGGAGCTTCTCGGTCATTCTTCCGATTGCCTTCTCCGCTTCAGTTTCAACGGCCTTGGTCATCACCTCTGGTCCTGGTGCACTAACGCCAGCACCACCCGCAGTGGATCCGCGATGTCTCGAGGATGGAGGAAACTCCGAGTCTTCACCTCTGGATCGCCCACCTTCCATGCTTGCCCGGAACCTCTCGCCGTAGGTCGTGTACTCTCGATATTCTGCCCAAGTGCTCACTTCGGAATCCGGCATGCAGCGGAACACGCGGCGATAGAGCTTGGTGTTGTTTTGAGCAGCCCGGTTCCAAATTTCGTCAATAAAGTTGGGGTTGACTGGGTCTACCATACAGTCTTTGTCAATGTGTGCTAAATGAATATCTGCGGCCATCGGATGGAAAACACCATTAACCGGTTTTCCCGTTTCAGAATCGATATGTAGTGGAGGGCCACCAATGTCAGTATCGTCGCTTATCGGCAAAGACGGTAGCTGTGCGGGACGGGGGAGACCAAGTTGATCTGTAGTTCGACGGTTTAGAGCTGGCACAGGGGGGAGGCCGTCGTTGTGGTTTCCTGGGTCCAGATATCGATTATCGGGCTGGGGACTGTGTGGCTGTGCTTCCTTGGGTGATTGCAGTGTCCCCTTGCCTTCATTGCTTATATTGCTAACAAGGACTTCGCGACCATTGATGATAACAGAATCGCGGCCAGCATCAAGACCGGATTTCTCGGCAGTCTTCCAACGGTCAGGCCCATAGCCGGTCACGTCCAGCTCATGCTTTACCTTATCCTCGGCTTGGATGACGACAGTACTATCCACTTCTGCGTTGCTGTCGGTGCTGCTGCTGCTGCTATCGTCTTCAGCCTCAACAGCAGCATCTAGATCATGGTTAATACTTGGAATACGTGGGTGATCGGGGCGTTTCGGTGAAAGCTTTGAGGAATCGGCAGGACCACCATTCTCTTCATTATATATATCCTCCATCTCTTTCTCGAAATCTTGACGGTCAAGCTCTGCCTGACGCTCTTGCTCAAGTATATCGTCAACGTCGAGGCCGAGATGTTCTCGCATCAGTCGGAGTCGGAGTGTGTGAGCAAAACGGCCAACCTGGTACGGTCTTCCAGCCATTGTCGAGTTGATCATGTCAGTATCTCGAACGATTGCAGCACACTCCGAGTCACGACTACCAAGCATTGATCGCTCATTAATGTTGGCGGAGCCGATAAGAGCCACGCGGTCGTCAACGATAATTGTTTTGGCATGGATGTAGAGTTGCTCGGTGACAAGGACATCGTTACTCATGATTCCCCACTGACGAAGCGAGTAGAAGGCGATGTAGTCTTCCGGCTCAATGCCAGCGGCTCGAAGCCTGCCAAAGATGGACTGTTCACCTCTACAAATACTAGCGTACTGACACATCAAGATCAGGCGAACACTTGTACCCTCCTGTTCATCGACTGTATTTTGAAATCCGGGCATGAGGGGAATAACAATAACGCAACGCCAGTCTTCATCATTCTCGTGAGCCCGTATGATTCGTTCAACGAGTGCGTCGCCGATACGGTTCACGATTCTGGTGTTATATGCCTCAGTACTGGTAATGAAAAACTGGTTTTCCATATAGACAAAATGATCTGACTCCTCGATCATTTTGATGTATGCATTCTGAATACTGTGCTCAGTCTGCTCGATACCCAAAGACCAAGTGGTGGCAGATCGAAGAATTTGGACTTCACAAGTGCCAGTTAGACCCAGCTCCTTCAACTCATCTACGTTAGCATCCGGTGGGGGGAGCAGGAAGGGCAATGGGCGTGTAGGCTTCCGTCCTCGGCGAAGATAATTCCAACGTTGGACGAAGTGGCGCGTCAAGTCTCTTGCAGGCTGGCCCACAACTTGCATGGCAACATCATGCCAAGGCATGCGAGGTACTTTGCTTCGGTCGTACATTTCCTCATACGGCTCGTTGAGCCTGAAGAAGTCCTGCACTCGAGGATTTGAATAGTCCTTTCCGGGGAACAACTGGCAATGCTCTGCATCCTTAGGTGTCTCAGACATCTCAAATCCAGTTGGTTTGTCGTCGACAATAGGATGCTGAGGACAATCCCATCGTCCAAAGCACAAATCAATTCCTCCAACAAAGGCTACATCGTGATCCACGATGCAGATCTTCTCGTGGTGAGCGAAGAAGAACTGGTTCTTCTTGAATTGGTTGGGGGATCGTTGTACGAAGATGTTAGGGTGGAGGTTCAACAATGAAAACTTGGTATACTCGGAATCTATCGGAATGGCAGCTTCGACGTTTCGGTACACTATTACAAAGACTTTAACACCTTCTCTAGCTTTCTTCTGTAGCAGTCTATCCAGTCGCCATTTCTGGCTGATAGCTGCTGGTCTGCGCATGTACAGCTCGGGGCTCAGCCACCAATCGTGGATGTAAATGACATCGCGGGCCATATTGATAGCTCGAGAAACGTTCCACATATAGTCGCGGCCATCGACGAGCCATTGGGCAAATACATGGTTTCGTACAGGAGAGAAACTGTCGAATCGTTTGTTCTGATACCAAGGAGTTTGCTTGAGCATCTGGTTGATGGAATCCTCAAACTGCTTCATCACAGATTGGTTGCGGGAGAAGAGGCGGACCTTGCGTTCAGATGAACGAAGAGTCATAGTGTGATGTTTGTCGGGGGGTGCCTCCACAGTCAAATCGATCTCAGCCTTCTTCTCGGCGGAGCCAATCGCCTTGACCTTACTTCGCTTCGAGGAAATACTGAACTTCGAATCGACTAGGTACACATCAAAAATGTTCATGTTTTCGGGGGACTCTACACAGACGATATAGCTCTGTCGTACGAGGAACCATTTCCGGCTGTGTCGAGAGATAACCTTCGCTGGTGTCAAAGCACGGCGAAAGTCTAGACCCTTCGAAGGTTGGATATGAAGGTAACACTCCTTTCCGTGGTAGCTACCTTCGGCGGCAAGGCGAACGCCAAGGGCCGAGAGTTCGAGAAAGCGGCACAGCCGGTTGCTGTCAGCTCTGAACATGAGCCATCTGATCATCTCAGACAGGTACTTTTCAAGAATACGCCGTTGCTTCTCAACATAACGTTGTCTCCGCGTTGCCATATCCATAGCAGGCATTCCTGGACCCTCTGGGTTGGACATATCCCCAGGATCAGTAATGCCTGTGGATCTGCGCCTCGGGCCCATTCCCAGGAAATTGCGAGACTTCCTTCGTGGGAGGCCACCGGGATTTTCGGGGTCACTGAAAATGCCGTCTCCTGCTGCTTCAGTTGCTGTACCTTCGCCAGCTGTCTCTTCTTCCCCGCGAATACTGGCTTGATCTTCTTCATCACTTTCTTCTCCCTTCTTTCGAGCACCGCGAAGATAAGGGAAGGCCGAGTATGGAAATTTGGGTTGCTTCGGCCGACCGCCCAAGTCCATGCGCCCGGGCATGTACTTTTCGTTGTTGATAGCAAACTTGTAACGCAAATGTAGATTGTAGATATCTCTAAGCGTTCGAGTTACGGTCCAACTCATTCTGCTCGGTCCACTTCCGTATTCCAGTTCTATGGTGAATAGCCAGTGTCGATCCTTGTCGTCATCCTCCATGGGGGAGCTATCGGTAATGCGAAGTTTGAGCTGCTCAAGAAGAACCGGAATTCTCTTATTCCCGTGTTCATCTCTTTGTATCATGCTAGCAAGCATGAGAACGGCAGGAGCACCAGCCCTTAGTTCGGCCATCAGCTCAGCCGATTTAAAATAGTCAAAACGGTCTTCTTTCTTCTGTCGAAGGAGTTTGAGTGTGTTCTTGACTTGCTTCCACTTCTGAGCACCAAAGGTGGACGCACGTTCAGAAGTGAAGAAGGGGCGTCGAGGTGTCATAGCATCACCATCCGAAACCCCTCCACCACCAAAAACGGTGATCCGGCGGACGTGACCTGTTCGTCGTCCAACCGCTCCAGGGCTTTCGACTTCATCAGCTTCCTCGCCATGGGGTCGCACTGCGGAAGTCATCCAAGAGTTTCCTCTACGGAAAGCCATGCCCAAGCGGTCTCTACCTTCGCCTTCAGAGACACCATAATCAGGGACAGTTGCATCGGGCATACTTGCACGGCGCTTGACCAACTGGTCGAAGCTATCCAACACATCGATGTCGTTCACAAAGCGTCGAGGCGTTCCGGGTGTAGAAGGGTTTGCCTTCTTTGTGCGGCGCATCCTCCTCTTCTGTTTCTTTTTCTTCGATTTGCCATCTCCGGGGATGCCCTCATCGGCTGTTTCCTCGGCGTCAGCATCGGCGTCAGTGTCCTCCTCTGTCAAAGTGCCAGGGACTCCACGGCTCGGTCGCGTCGGAGAGTTGATGTTTGATTGAATAACTTGACTCGAAGGTCCAGCTACAGTAGATGACTTTGGTGTCGACACGCCACCGTTGTTGGTTAGAGCCTTGAGTTTGGACATCAAGGAGGCACCACGAGATTTGCCTGGGGTTTCTGGCTCTTCCCATGAATTGCCTCGCATGAATGTTGGAGGCGTATCAACGCCATCTGGGCGAGTGAACTGTATGCTCGGCCTCGAAGGCGCCTGACTATTGTCTTGTCCGTCACCATCAACAACCAAGCCAAAGTCTCGGTCGCTAATGCCATGGTCCTTGAGCGACTTGGTTGAAGCTGGGGTGGATCTCGGTATGGCTGATGAAGGTGCCTTGCCGTGGCCCAAAGCCAATTCATTCGAAGTTGGCTTCGTTTCTTTGGTCGAACCTAGAGGGTCTGACAAGGCTGTGATCTTGAGACCGACAGGAGGTAAGAGAGTATCGGAGGTTGATTTGGAAATAGGGGGGGGGACAGGTCGGAAATTCGGGTTCTCCGGGGAAACTGAACGAGGACTGACGTCCATGGGCGAGACGTCCCCGTCTGGTCGATGTTGCGTCATGACGAGTTGTCGCTCTCGGTTCGAAGGTCTGGTGGGATACTAGCTAATTGGCAAGGACAACTGGCAAGCTGGAAAAGGGTATTATGTGTTCAACTGTTACAGCCACGTAAAACATGCTGAAAGGAACAGAAAATAATCAAACTTGGAAATGGCGATCTATATGCGGTCGTTCTTTTGTTACAAGCAAGCACAAAGTGTGTGGTTCGTAAAGGGGGGCCTTCAAGCGTCGCACGCACGTATGTTGGTCGCGCGGCGAAGGGTGGTGACGAACTAAACAAGCGGTCGGTGGAAATGGATGAATGGCGGAACAGCCGAGATGATTTTAGTACTGTAGTCGAGAAAAGGGTGTGCTGTACAGCGTTATCGTCGCCGTCACGAGACTTGTGTCGGACAATAAATATCGGGGTTCAAAGGGAGTTTGACATCCTTTAATCACGGTCCATGTACCAAAATTTTGGGAGACGACCAACTGAACCCTTGTCAAGTCGCGGATGGACGATCGGTCCAGGTTCCTCTCTGCGAATTCGAGATGGACAAGAAAGAATCGAGCTCCACTGAATTTCGAGGCTGCCCGGTTCAGCTTTAAACTAGAAACGGCATAGGCTTTAATTAGAGCATCCTTATTTGCACCTGCTGTGCAACGGAACCCACCTGGATAATCCCCAAGTTAGTTACTAGGCACTTACTTGCCTTAATCCTAGGTAGGTAAGTTGCTATAAGGTAGGTAGAAGATGAACGGTCATGGATGGAAGCTACCTGCCAGACTAAGGTCCTGAAACCAACCCGTCCAAACGCCCGCAGCGTCTCCTACCCATCTCGACAAGATCCTCAAATAATGGGTGGGTTTCAGGGAGAAATGGCGATCAACGGTGGATTGGTATACATAGGTAATTTTTCTGTAGCTGTGACTTTAACTGGATTTGTCATCATTTTATGGCCTCAGTGTAAATCATTTAACGATGTCTCGATCATGGTAGTTCCAACGGCTTGTTCGGGCCTCTGGATGCCCCATACTGGACATAGGTCAGAGGAAATTAAGCTTGAAATTGATCGAATTACCTCTGAAAGTTGACTTAACCTCTTGACCCAAATACGTATATACACTACCTTATGTATATATAGAAGGGAGTTATGTTCTTCTTGCCTCCGTCGCTCTACAAAGATGCACGTGGAAGCAGACTAAGTTATTGACAGTACTACTCGTATAATACTAAGCATACTTAATCGTCCTATTGCTTCTACGTGAATTACATCCATATTGTCATATATCATCCTCTTTAACCAGGTTCATGTCCCACAGTTATGATTATCTTTTATTGCACGAACAAATCACCCTTCTAACAACAGTTAACTACCTTGGCACTGTTACCCGTTGTGATCAATACCATCTTAAGTTCTATGTTGGACCTATGACTTGACCGATGGCAAGTCGACGTAGATAATGTCCTCTGTCTTTGCCTACCTGGAGCATGAGCAACTAGACTTAGCCAAGAAACAGATCGCACTTGTTTCAATTGATGTAGGTCTACGGATGACGCTACGGTCCTGGTTTCAGATGTCAGACCAACATCATCAATAATAACCGTTCACGAGTCGAGGCGTTAGTTGAAGTGACCAGCGGCTCAACCAACGCACAGGGGGGACAAAAGAAAAATCCATGGTTTATTTCACCAAATTCAAACCCCGATCATTTCGGTTTCTCTTATTGTCTATCCTTCACCCTCTAATAATATTACTGACATTTCACCAGGCCTGACCTGCAAGCATTTCAACTCGGCAGAGTTCCGTCAATACGATGGAGGTCACCCTATACAGTACGTTATGCTCCCCTTGACAATCAGCCAATTGTCTAGGCATTTATATTGCCAATTTAGACAACTATTCTATATCTTATATGCACATTTTCAAGTAACCTACGACGAACCACTGTGCTCTCAGAAGCAAGTGGCGTGTCTTATACTAACTATTGCTCATATGTTCTATTTTGTCTTACCTCAGCACGTTCCATAAGGTAGCTTATATAAGTTCCTTAGCTTGCTTACCACTTTTCTTGCTCTGGCCGTTAAAATATAGAAGTTTGGATTACAATTATTAAAATATTATCTGAAGCCTGATGGGAGGTCTGGCTTGAGTAAGCAGAAGGGGCCGTGGTTGGCCTATTATTGATACGATGGCTTCCCAGAGTCTTGACACTTGGGCTCCCCTATCGTACAGGGCATGAAGGTTTTACCAGCAGAGGAGACGATTTTCTTGTAGTACCACCAGGGATATCGCTCATGATAGTCTGCAATACCGAGGCTATTCGGACAATATGTTCTGGACGGGAACATGTCCCCAAGTGCTTCGATACATGAAAAATTACGTCAATTTAGCGATAATGTCCTTGCCGCTGAGGGGAGCACTTGAAGGTACACAGAAAAGCAACCTAGGGCTCGTTCAATGAAACAATGCTGCCCTTGTATCCAGAAAATCAATTCAGCAGGCCCAAGGACTGGTCAAAATGTGGTTGGGACTGGTGGGAAGGATAGCTGTACCATCACTACACTCAACCAGAATATGATGAGGCTGACACCGAACTTTATCGCCTTTCCCGGGGCTGGACTCTACTGAGTATAGCCTGGGGGGGCCATTGCACTCAAAAGCTGACCAAAGATGACCAAGTATGGATCTCCTAAACACATTGCTGACCATGCCTCGGCCGACGGATTTCTCAGGGAGAAATCAATGCCACGCTTGCGGTCCTGTTCAAGGACCACAGCTTGGAGTTGGATATAGATGATTGGGCGAGTGATGAGCAAATGGATCGAGAGGCACGGCGCGAAGTCTATGCCAAAGCTCAATCGAGCAGCAGAAAGAAGATACGGGGTGCAACTTCAGTTATAACACTCAAAATCAGTGATGGACATATGCCAGTCAGGCTGGTTAAGAGAGGATGAGGAAAATTTGTGAGCTGGATTTAGAATAACGATGACCAATGGAAGTGTTCATACGGTGTTTGCATAATACAAACTCATGATTGGAGCCGTGGTTCTAAGTTGTGCTGATTGGACTATACCACTTCGTTCAAGGTACAGTCCCGGCATCGGTATTTATTAGCCAAGCAGTTCGTAAGGGTCGCTAAGGGATATATATATATATATATAT
>JABSSZ010000570.1:0-11629 GCA_013755755.1 Fusarium sp. NRRL 25184 | reverse complement strand
ATAAAAATAGCTTAAAAAGTAATATAAAAGGCCAGAAAGAACTTAATTTTAGAAATATAAGTTATACTCACGAGTATGGCATCCTTCACGTTGCATGATGCCACAGCAAAGCAAAGTCCAAACACGACGGCGCTGAACACCCCAAGGCGACACGGTCAGTTCGTTCTGTGACTTTCACGGCCATTGATTGATACTGAACTTATACAGAAAACGCCCGTGCATATGCGACAAAGGTGCGAGGAATCGCTAACACAGTTTCTGCTCAGCCTCTCTACTCAAGGGATGCCTTGCGTGGCCTTGCGGACTTTCTGTGGCAGCCATATGTTGCTCGTCCTCCTCTCGGAATACAAGGACCAAACCAGGGCAAAGAGGCAAAGCCATTCGTATCACTTTATCAGTATCACCACGGCGATGATGGCCTCTCTACCGTCTCTTTCGCCAACATACAAGAGTTTGACGGCCTTGAACATTCGGTACTCCCACTGAAGGATTCTTTTGCATTTCTTGTGTTTCAAGGTTACCCATCACAATCGCACAATCAAACCAGCCGTAGGCCGCCACGGCAACTGCACTCCCACTACTACTACCAGCAGGAGACTGATATCCATCCCCCCGAGGGTTGAAAGCAGTTGGATAATCGACGGCGTCCATCAGCTCCTCCCGGGCTATCATGGAGCTAAGCTTGGTAAGTCCCAGTATGTGAGCACCGTCTTCCATAAGCCTCTATACGACTTCCGCAGTGAAAGCAGCAGGGTCACTGATATCGTAGTATGCGCGGTTGCAAAGTGACGTCTTGAGGCCTTGGAGCAAGTAGCAGTCTTTGACTGTAACACAAAGCTGTAACGGAGAGTTAGTGACCGAAATTGGTGCTCGTGAAGGCACGGCAATCGCAAGACTGCCATACGAGATACCAGATACTCGGAGTTGTTGAAAGTCGCTTGATGGCCGCCTTTAGCATCCGTTAGCATGTATATAGCAATAGACTTGGGAATGGGGTCTCACGGATCCGATACTGGCTTGATTCCACACATAAATGCCCCTTGACGATCATCATACAAACGGTAGACGCCTCTCAAGCTTCCTTCCAAATAGAGGCAAGGACCGGGAGCGAGATTGTGCTTGCCATCCTCAACTCTAATCTCAACCCACTTGTTACCAAGTCGCTTTAAAAAGTCTCGACAATCTAGCAAAATAGTTTGTTTATAGACTAGAGTGGTGATTATGACACCCTTGATGAAGGTCTTTCTTTCGTAGACGTCGCACCGATCCAATTTGTCAAGATAGCCTTTGAGCCAGTATCTCGTTAGTGGTAACGCCCCAAGGCTTGCGATAATTGTCACTGGGCAAGGAATAGCTGGAACATCGAGACTGGGAACGAACTGAAGAGTCATACGTCAGTCTATAGAAGACCTCGGGTCTGAAGATTAGCGGCACGTACCGGTAAATCGTTTGTGGTAAGATATTGTACGCCTTCAGCCTCAAAGACAATACTAGGCTGGAGAGAACTTGGCCGCTTCTTGGGGGTTGGAGAAGCATGTCCAACCGGAAAGAGAACCATTTTAGAACCTTGCGTTGCAATAGTAGCTATCGACCGATTCTGCTTTTTTTATTTAAAAAAAATGAATCATTCATGTGGTTATGCCACAAAGTAATGTCTTTGTTCTTGCCCGCCCACTGAAGTAACACAATCTCCGCTTGAACCTCTATACAGACTTTATTCGATAAATGAAACGTGATCAATGCACTTAACGAAACGGAAAAAAGATAACTGTCTCATTTTATGCATATCAATGATTTATCTATAGCTTGTGCCACGCAATGGCCATTATAACCTTACTAAAATACCGTCCTTCAAGCCCATTTAACCCTCTGGCTGCTTATTGTTATGGTCATACATGCTTTAGGCGGGGGTGTTGAATACATAAACAACCTTCGATGGGTCTTTTTCATGAGATTCAAAGCTGCCAAATCCACCATTCTTGAACAAATCTGCCAACTCCCCTGTACCTGTACCAGGAACGATGTCGAAGTGCCCTTTGACTAGATAGCGGCTGGCGTCGAAGGACCCTTTCCCTCGAGCAATGAAGGTTCCAGAGAGGCCACCAAAGTCTTCAGCCTCAACAAGGTCAGAGAAGGTAAATTCTGCATTACCATCCTTTTCATTGTCGGGCCCGGCGGGGAGATAGATCATGCAATAGTGACTCGTAACGGTGGCCGATAACTCGGGCAATCGCATCTTGACAGTCGCAAGCGTGAGGCGGGGAACGTCGGTTTTAGAGCGATCTTCGTCCCAGGAGAGGATAGATGCAGATGATTGAAAGGTTTTTGACTCGGCCATGATGGATTGAGGGATGTTTTGGTGGTCAGAAGAATGAAGAGTTGAGGGATGACCGTGAAAAAGTTCACGGTCTGTCGAGAACTTTATATGTCTAGAAAGTGGATCCACTCTCTGACTAGCCTCGTGGGCGGTGATGGGCGGTTTGATTGCTGTGGCGCAAGAGCTTGGGCTATGGCTTGATATGATTGCCTAATCTGTGACGTTTCGAATCATACGCGCCGCTAGAGCTACACGAGGTCTGGTCATTTCGTCTGAGGTGATGCCATCTACTATAGACAGAGAGCTGACGGGAGTGTGTCGAAGATCAGAGCGAAGAGATCGAAAAATTTATATGTAAAAACACAAAAGTCGGGAGGTGCCGACGGCAGTGAAGATAAGGAAGCGAAGCAGCTCTTGAGGGGAGCATAGGTGTCATGACTTGATGAAAATATAATACTCCACCCATTTGTCGAGGCACTGGAAATTGACCAAGCCACACTTGTCCATGCCTGTACCCGGTAGTGATTGAGCTGGAGGCGATGTTTTAAGCACCTTTTGGCTTAATAAAGCCATTTGATGATATTGTTTTGAAGGATGAACTGGTCCGGGATTTAGAATGGAATTGGTTTTGGAAAACCTGAGTGTAAGAGTCGGCTTCAAGTTGTGCCGATTTCCTGATGCAACACACGGACTTGACACTAACCCCGGAGCAAATTACTCCATCTACCATCCTATCAACAGTAAAGATCTAACTATTCTTTTAACTCTGAAGTCCGACTGGAAAGCCTACTGAGCGGTATTTTGAATCCCGGAGATCTCTCATATTGTATTACTTGCACTTATCAGTTAGCGGTAGGATAATTACGCCGTAATCCTAGACGAATAACCAGCGCGTGCAAGTCATACAGTTTCTGAAATCATAGAATCCGTGTTTGGCAGTATAAATAAAGTGCTTGGCTTCTGCTATTTCATGCTAGTTCCACCAACCAATACAGCCTTTCAAGTCTTTATCAAACGTTCCCAAAATGTCCGAAACCACAACAATTCAGCTCACACCACTCCTCCTCAAAGCATTCTCAGCATGGATAACATATCTCGGCGCTTCAAACATGCTCCGCGGCGTCACTAAATACCTCCCACCCAAGGAACGCACCCAGATCTCACCAGAGACTACATCTCTACTGGACTCCCAGTACCGCTTTTTAGGAGCTACACTCGTGGGCTTCAGTGCTGCATTGTACTGGACCTCTTGTGACATTACGGAGAGGCAGTTGCCCTTGAATATACTTATGGCTTCTTTGTCGCTAAGTGGAGTTGGAAGGCTTATTTCGGGCATTACCTTTGGGTATAAAGTCCAGTGGACAAAAAATGCAACCGTCATTGAGCTTATTGTCCCGCCTGTAGTCTACTGGTTTGGTGTTCGAAACTATCAATAGGATGAGGTTATATAAAAACAACTAGCATCTGAATGCTGGGGCTACCACTGTACCAGAATCACAACTCTTCTTCATCTCTATTACCTTGTCCAAATTATCAATTTAGTTGCACAGATCTTCTCAAATGACTTAGTTAGTCTACTATGCTATAACAAATTCTTGTGCACTTCAAACCAAGAGTATTTATCATCAGGGACTTCACAGTCGACTGCACCACCAGGATAGCAATTCTATCGCCAAGTGCCGCCCCGATGACCGCCTTACATCCATGGTCGCAAAGCCTCTTGAAAATGCACACCCCTACTATCGCTTATGGTAGCTCTATTCAATAGTTAACGTGGAAGCTTTTGAGTAGTAGATAATATCACGGGAAGAAATGACGTGTTTCTTTTACATTGGCTGGCAGTCCCTCTAACAGTGCAGCTGGGTGGTAGATGTGGATCCCAATGGCTATATACTACAGCTATCATTGGTGGATAATGCAATAAAACATTGACGTACTGCTAGATCAGAGTTGCTTCGGTTGGCAGTGCTGCCCAACGTCGTGAATACGTGCTGTAATAAAGGACGCAACAGCCCAACTCACAATCTTCAACTCATCGCATATCAACTTACACGTTCTTATTCTTCCCATAAATCGTTTACGGCCACAGGTTTAAATAATGAAGGCTTTTCGCTACTACAACGTTGAATCGGGATTGCAACTTACAGATGTTCCTATTCCTGAACCCGGCCCTGAAGATGTCCAGATTCAAGTCAAGGCCGCGGGCATGTGTCGTTCAGATTGTCATCTCCTCAAAGGGCACTACGATGGCGTTATCAAGATACCTCTCACATGTGGACATGAAGTTGCTGGAATAGTCACCAAGATCGGCGCCTCCGTCAAGAACTATCGTCCAGGCGATAGGGTCGCTTGTGTCATTATCTTTCAGCCTGCAGAGGAGAACGGCTGGTCCATGGCAATTGGCCTTGGATTCGATGGAGGATACGCAGAGTACGCCAAAGTGCCTGCTGACCGGCTGTTGAAAATCCCCGACACGGTATCTTTTGCTCAGGCCGCGGTGGCGATGGATGCACTGGCGACGTCCTATTTTGCCGTCATGTCTAAGGGGGGAGCAAAGCCAGGAGTCACCATGGGAGTCATCGGGCTAGGAGGTCTTGGAATGGCAGGCCTACAATTTGCTATCATTGCCGGGGCAAAGGTTTATGGATTTGACATACAAAAGGTTAAGCTGGAAGAGGCCCGAAAACTAGGAGCAGCCGGCTGCTTTGAGTCCCTTGAAGAGTTAAAGGGTGTTACGCTGGATGTGATCGTCGATTTTGCCGGCGTTGGTGTCACCACGACTGCGGCTGTAACGGCCGTAAAGGTAGGTGGGAAAGTGGTAGTGGTTGGTTTAGGCAGCGAGACTATGACTCTGCCGACCCAGGCTGTGGTGTTGAAGTCAGTGACTGTGACAGGAATGTTGGGGTCAGACTTGGATGCAACAAAGGGAGTCATGCGATTACTGGAGCAGAAGAGCATTGATCCAGTTCTGACGGAAATCCCTTTCTTGGACATTCCCAAGGGTCTAGATAGTTTAGAGCACGAGGAAGTAGTAGGGAGACTATGGGCAGACCCAAGCAAATCTGCAAAGTAGAGAGGATAGCCCCAAAACCTCTGTACAGTATAATAACCTCATTTCCTTGCGAAATCTCACACTAGGATTAAATTAAGGCCCGTAAAAACTACACCAATATATATAATGAATCGTCGGGTCAAGCATGAATGATCTGGTTTCGTTCTCTGCAGTGAGAGTTGGGTATAGATCGTTCTCAAAATTAGACTCGCACTGTCAATAAAGGCGAATGCTGGCCACAGTCAAGAAGAAAAGCTGTAGCTCCGGAGTAGCTGAACTGGAGATTTTAGAGTTAGGGTTTAATTATTATGACAGGCTCTTCGTGAAATCATGTTGGTTCGGGGGCAGAAGACGGCTGCCGTCTGTTCCGCAGCGGGGAGATTGTGTTGGTTTTACCTCAACAAATCAATTCTCATTGGACAGAACCGCAGCCGGAGTGAGTTGATCTAGGAACCCCTGCAAATGTCTCATTAGAGCTCTCAGTTGGTAACATTACCTGCTTTCTTGGGTAAAGTAGCTCTAGCGGCTAAGTGAGTCACAGTATCAGACCATAAGCCTCGACGCATGTGAAGATACGAAAATGATAAGAACCCTTGTTTTTCGCTCCTGAAATATACCAACACAGGTACTACACAGATATTCTCATCATATTATCTTATTGTTATCCAGTCATCTCAATATGGGGTGTAGTTCCTCAACACTGGCTGCCGATGACACACCCGCGCCTCGGCCAGCGAAGAACAACACGCAACAGAAGCCAGATCAAGGCACTATCATCCCGCCCCATGTCACATGGGAGACAGACAAATCATGGGCCGAATGGTTGTGCGCGAAAGAACAAGAACTTACTACAGCAGGGCGGCACTGTGATTTCCCTTCGCTATATCAGGATCTTCTTTTCAAAAGTGCTCGGGAGTATCTAGCCAAGATATATCCTGAATGCGATGCAAATGGGACGATTGAAGATATTGGAGAGTCTCACATTTGCATGGGAGCAGGCCAATGTTCGGGAAATGACAGGTGCAAATCCCCTTCGAGTACCTTTCTTGTACTTGATTCAGCGTTCACTGGTATTGTGCATTCTTTGGCTTTAATAATAGCAAAAACACCTTCGAAACCTCAACCACATACTTCAAAGACAGAGCGTGCAGAAGAGCGCTCGCAACCCGACACCCACAGGCAACCTTGGCTGGTCCAGGGCGTTGAACTTGACAGCCCCGAAATGCGAGCTGCCAAACACGTCATACTTCGATCGGTCTCTTATATGAAAGCCGACGACATCAATGTCAACCACGCCGTTATAAGAGTTTTCATTGGTGCAGACTGTGTAACATGCCGTTTTGACGCATCACCAAAACCACCAACTATCAATTGCTGTACCCCAGCACCGCCACAAATCCTGACAGACACGGTGAACATTATTGTTGAAGAGACCAAAAAAGCTCCAAATACGTTTCAAGGTCTCTTTGCGCCAATTTGCTTCCGAAAGGCTGTTCGGGACAGTAGGAAGGGCTATGAGGGAAGTACAATTTGGGATGAAGGTCCATTGCCGTTCAAGCTGCCCAGCGGACAAATCTATCAGGAGCCAACACGACTTCTTGTCACGAGGCTGTATGAGAGGATGACTGAGAGGGTTGAAGAGATTTCCTTGACTGCGACTCCACCTCCGTTTCCGGGCGCTGAACACGAAATCCCCGAGTCAGTTACGCTGGTGAGAAAGGTAGACCCAACGAAGGAGCCCGGCGGTATCATGAGAATAACTTTGGTCATTGGCATCAGTAAAGATATCATATGGCCAAAGCTTGGAGACTATGCTGAGACTTCAATTATGCGGGCGGGAGAGAATGCAGTGATGGAGTACGTTACGAATCTACATGCTAAAGGCGTGTTAGATTGCTGCCTCATTCATGTTTATATGGGTACTGATGAATCTGTCTTCAAATTCGTTGGAGATCCGATAGCTCTCACATCAGACACCAGGGCACTTCCTCATCCTGATGAACTTGGCACACCAGCTCATGTGGCTAGTGGTCCTACTGATCAAGATCCAATAGCAGACAGAAGCCTTGAGAGAGATTTCGGACTGAAGCTTTCCCTCCCACCAAAGCATGAGCTGCTGGGTTCAGAGAGTCAGTTCCAAGCTATCAAACAGCACCTGAACGAGAAGGCCAAAGACAACACACCGGATCAGCTAAAAGAGCAAGCTATGATGATTGCGCCCATGACGGCGAGGATGTTTCTTTCGCTCAACTTTCCCGACTGCGAGATCTCAGACGAAGGTGCTTTCCCCATCATTCAACCCGATGGAACCGAGACGCTCGATCACGACACTCGCCTTATGATAGCAAGAGATCCCAAGCAGGAACCAAGCAGTGTTGTAGCAGTTATCAACGTGGTGCCGTACCCGGCTGCTGGAGCGAGTATTTTCAGTGATAAGAATTGGCTCGAAACACCAGAGATGAAGGAGGCCGATGAGAGATTGTTACAGCTATTGAAGAAGTGGTATTTGCAAGGCAAGGTTTCAAAAGTTGATTGTATGGCGCAGACTCTTATGGTGAAGGACGCAACTATTTATAAGTTCGTGGACGGAGAGCGGTTTGTGGATTATGATGATGAGAGGATGAGCCAGTTCAAGTGGGGGTGATGGGAGTTCGCCTTTTTGTCCATCAGGTCTCTAGATAGAGAGCTGGTACCAGTAGCAGTAACAGGAAGGCCTGCTGAGTTAGCCCATCCCGGAGACTCCAAAGAAGTGCTAGTTCCAGTGATACTTCCATTCCCGGTTCTATTTCCAGAGTGCCGAGGCACCAAGAATGGCTTTGAGGTGCAGTAAGCATCGTAAATCCAACTTGCCGGACCCTCTTCGTTCGAGACTGATGTATAACGTTTGATCGGCAAGGCAGGGGTATGTCATGATGGAATAGTGCCCATGACCACAAAGGGGAGCCTCTATTGGCCCTTGGTGACACGGCCCGCTCTCTGAACTCTTTTCCTCCTCCTTGCGCTCGATCTCAGAAATTTCGGGTATGGCGAGCTTGTACTTCACATGTTGATAGACGGCTGGTACATCTACGTCACAGTCTTCTTCCAGCACTCACTCTATCGCTTTTACATCTGATCTGATCTCAGGCTCTGTCAGAGCTTGTCAGATATGGCTACAGTGGGCGAATCCTATCCTCCGAGCCTTTGCGCCTCGACTGCAGCGCGCGGTGATGCCAGCTTCAGCCTCACTTAGTGCGAGCAAAAACGGGCAAGCGATCGCATGTCGCAGCAGACATCCCGCGCAAAGACCAAAGCATACATCGCGCATCTCGAGAGAACTGAGGCCAGGCTCACAGAAGCCCAGAACAATGATGATCTAGGGCCGGCTATTTCTAGGAAACTAAAGGAGCAGTTCAATGAGATGGCCAGCATGAAACGAGCAATGGCCCAGATTGCAAAGCTTTCAACCAGTTCAATTGCAAAGCACAATGCCGAGCACGATTCAAAAAACAGCAATTAGAATCAGTCTGCAGACCTTGCTCACATCTACTCCGAATCGCATCCTCCCACACAGCCCGTGGATGAGGGGTATTTCTGGCGCAGCGGGGCTGTGGAAAGAATCGCGACGCTTCGGGTGGTCCGATCAATGCTCATGGTCCTACTTATTGGCGCATCACCCAACACCTCATGGCTGCGGTTCCCCTTAACAATAAGTGAGTGAGTACTGAAACGAAGAAAAACACAGCTCAAAGTCAACCCAGAACTATCGCCCAACAGAAGGCCCCCCCTGCTTACATGAATCCAAGTACGCAATAGGCAGCTCCCTCCCTCCTTCGTGTCGCGCTCGGGCCTCTAACTAACAGGACCAATAAATAAATAGTGCATTACAATCACAAATTGATCATTCAAGGCTAGTCGACTTCTTCGTGTGGTGAGCTATTCCTATTCAAGACGAACCAATGAACTTGGACACATGCTATCTAAAGACTCCGGATCTGTCAGTGTATATTCCACCGTTACCTTCCAAGGACTATTTAGCTTCATAGATGCATAATCCAACTAAGATATATCAATCTAACAGGTCTTCATTGTGGGTAGTGCAGAGGCGGTGTAATCCGAGTCACATTCATGCCCTCTAATACCGAGGTGCTATATGTTCTTAACTCAACTGCCGGAGATCCTTACCCAATGCTACATTAGCGTATTTATTCCTTGCAAACTCCCCTCACAACTGGAACGATCGGATACCTTCGGCACTTTAGTGGGCAGTTGGCATGCCACCTGAACTGTGTTGCTAGAAGTCGTAAGTTACTTAGACTAGAGTTGCGCTCGGACCAGAACTGCCGAAGGCCGCTTGCCTTGCCTAGTTAGGCAGCTCGAGTCAGATTTGCTGACACCGATGGATTAGCCTAAAGACAGCATCATGGCTTTTTTTCGCAACACCAAAAATGCCCAGATGATGCATCTCTAGTGAAGTTACTTACCACTTGTTGAAGTATATAAGGATCGCATTGTTTCTATTTCTGTTGTTGGTTCTTTATCGATAAGCTCAACTTGTTGATTTGGCCTCCACATCGCATAAGGATTATTCTCTGCCCCAGTATCATTCACTACATATTTGTTACAGACTGGCCCTATCCCGCCATGAAGTACTCTCTTGTCAAGATATTGTTGCCACTGCTGGCCTTGGTCGTAGGCGGCTTCGCCCAGTGTCCGGGCAAAACAACTACTATCTACCCTGTCCTCTCCAACGGCCCCAGCAATGTGCAGTTCACCTCGTGCGCCAGTGGTGCTGACGGCCCTCGTGTATCTCCCATCAATGCGACTACTTTCGATTGGTGGTACTTTGACGCGGTCTCTGACGATGGTCTGCATGCCCTGACCGTCATATTCTTCACCTCGTCGGCTCTTGGATTCAGTTTCGATTTGCTGAACGCAGTCGACCCGCTGAACGTCTATGTCTTTTACAACAACGGAGGTGATGGCTTTTCCTTCCCTATTGCCTCTACTTCGGTCACGATTAAACTTGATGGTGATGGAGCCTCTGGCGATTGGACTGGATCTGGTATCAGCTTCAAAGGAGCGCCGGACCTGAGCACCTACAGCGTCACATTCAAGAAGACCCTATTGAATCCATCCGTCGAAGGAACCTTTACTTTGAAGTCGGTGAGTTTTCCCCACACCTGCACATACACCTACGGCGGCAGGCCTCTTTGGGAAAGATGGAAGTAGCTGATGCTGGTGATTCTAGCGAGGCCCTGGTCATTATAATTGCGGTCCCCTTGAAGGTGGCCAGCCCGAGCGGGTTCTCCCTCACGTCGGCTGGGTGAATGTCATGCCTGCCGCAGATGCCGCAGTCGACGTGACTATCTTAGGGACAAATATCAAGTTTACTGGAAATGGTTATCATGACAAGGTATGTGCAAAACATTATCCCGCTCCATAAAGCGATGAAAGTTACCGCTTGGATACCGAGACCAACGAACTAACTCGGGACTGCAACTTAGAATTGGGGTGATGCTCCGTTCTTGAGCTCGCTGCACGGCTGGTACTGGGGCCATGGCACCTTTGGGGACTACAACATTGTCTTCTTCGACATGCTCGATACCGACAACACCGAGAAGGTGGGCGGTTACGTCTTGAAAGACGGAAAGGTGGTAGGATCTACGTGCACCACAGGACTTCGAGTCCGACCAGTCGGCACGCCATATCCACCAACCCTGGACTCGCCCAACCCGACACAGATGACACTAAACATGACTCTGACCGATGGTACCATCTTAGATGCTGTTCTCACCGCAAAGCTCACCCAGATTGACATTGGACTCTATACCAGGTGGATCGGGTCAATTGATGGAACTGTCGGCGGCTACTCAGCCTCGGGGACTGCCTTATGGGAGCAGTTCAAGGTTACTTCTTGAGGAGACGGGAGTCTACTTCCAAGGGGGGAGTCAAAAAGTGGGTGGGCGGGGAGGAGGCCGCAGCGAAGCCGATGATACCTTAAGCTTCTGCCTTGGAGATGGCATCCTCAAAGCACACGTCTTCATCCACTAAGGCAGAAATATTAATAATATAAACTCCTTACTCTGTTATCTTTTTAATCGCCAAACTTAGTTAGTTTTGCCGCATTTAAAAGGTACTTCGGCAACCATACTTTAGATTCTTAGTATTCTCTTTTAGCTAGACTAGTAAACCTTTTATATAATCTATATAAGTGAAGTTCTCATGCCTTTAAGCAAGCCTATATTATATATAAGATAATAGGTAGGAAAATATATAAT